>OVBE01014888.1:0-11809 GCA_900406425.1 Iberis pinnata | reverse complement strand
TTAATAGTTTTTGATCACAAATAATAATAAAAATATGTTTAGATATTTAAATAAGGTTTTTCCATTGTTTCATGCTCTTATACTATGGTCTCGTTTAAGAGGTTCCCCAAGGCCCAATATAAAAAAATTAGGCACGTATCGAGCTTGCATGAGTTTATAAAAAAAAAAAATAATAATTGTAAAGATAAGGTGACGTGGCGAAAATCGGAGGAATGCGATAAGGCGTCTCTCTCACTCCCTCGTCATCGTCTGAGCTACTACCAAACTCTAGTCAATGGCGATGACGACGACGGCAACTACATTCTTCCATCCACTACTTAATGCTAACACTTACAAATACGTTGATGTGGCTTCTTCCTTTGTCTCACTTCCTCGCTCCTCAGTCCCGTCTTCTTCGTCGTCTCTCCAATTTCGCTCGCTTGTCTCGGATTCGACATCTTTTTGTGGTCGGAGCAAATTTACCGAAAGACTCAGAAGAGTATCCGTTACTGTGTCCGCTTCTGCCACAACTGAGCCTCTCACCGTTCTCGTTACCGGAGCCGGTGGACGAACAGGTTCTGTCTCTCTCTCTCTTTCGAATCCATCATAATTCATAATCTGTTAATGTTTTATCATGCTAAGATGATTTGAATTTTGATTCTCTGTGCAATGTGGTATTGTACAAATCATCCATAATGTTTCAATGTTTGATGAGTTTGTGTTGACCTCTGCATCTACAATTTTGAAACAATGGCAGGGTCAATTGTGTACAAGAAATTGAAGGAGAGGTCTGATCAATTTGTGGCAAGAGGTTTAGTGAGGACAAAGGAGAGCAAAGAGAAAATCGGTGGAGAGGATGAAGTATTCATTGGAGATATCCGTGATCCTGCAGCTATTGCTTCTGCTGTTCAACAAATTGATGCTTTGGTCATTCTTACAAGTGCCGTGCCGAAAATGAAACCTGGTTTTGATCCTAGCAAAGGAGAGAGACCTGAGTTCTTCTTCGAAGAGGGAGCTTATCCAGAACAGGTGAGAACAACTACTAGTAGTACTCTGTGTTCTTCTCCTTCCTCGTTTGGTTTTGATCCTTTTTTTATTCTTTTTGCAGGTTGATTGGATTGGTCAGAAGAATCAGATTGATGCTGGTTTGTATTCATCTCTTTGTGTCTTCTGAGTGTGTTTAGCCAAAGTGTTGATGATAGTGGTCTTTGTTGAACAGCTAAGGCTGCTGGAGTTAAGCAGATTGTTTTGGTTGGGTCAATGGGAGGAACAAACATTAACAACCCACTGAATAGTATTGGCAATGCCAACATTTTGGTGATTCCTCTTTTTTTTTTTCCATGGACTGAGAAATGAGTTTCACAGCAAATGTCACATCTTTAAGCATCATTCTGCAATTTGTAGGTTTGGAAGAGAAAAGCTGAGCAATATTTAGCTGATTCCGGTATACCATACACCATCATTAGGTAACTTATAGTTAAATTGCACCCGATGCAAATTGTAATGGCAGGATCTCATCTTACAATTTTCCTCCTTGATTCAGGGCTGGCGGTCTGCAGGACAAGGAAGGCGGCATTCGGGAATTACTTGTGGGGAAAAACGATGAGCTTCTCGAGACAGAAACAAGAACAATCTCAAGAGCTGATGTTGCGGAAGTCTGTATTCAGGTGTGTTCATTATTATGATATGGGCACCATAGACTGAATTTTCCATTGTCCGTTACACCTTATTTTAACAATTCTGATTTCTCCTAATCCATGATGTGTTCTATCGAGCAGGCTTTGCAGCTTGAGGAGGCGAAATTCAAAGCACTTGACCTGGCCTCAAAGCCGGAAGGAACAGGCACCCCAACAAAGGACTTCAAGGCACTTTTCAGTCAAGTAACCACTCGGTTCTAATCTTCTGTTTAGTATTTTTGTCTTTTTCCTTGTAGCAGAGTCATAGGATTAGACACTGAGAGGGATGAGCTCTTTATGTGTCTGAACCAGCTCATTCTATTTCTCAAGGGGTCTTCCCCTAGATTCTAAGTAACATTAAAAGCCTTTGAAATATATTTAGAGATCATCAAAACGCGTAATAATTAACAATGGGGACCACAAAGAACATTTAGCTGAAGAATTTTCCAGAAATAGTATAGCAAATATGAAGGAGTAAAACATCTTATTTCAATGTAACATTGGTCCCCGTGTGTACATTGGAGAAGTAAAACCCACCTCTTTTAAGCCATAGTTTCTCTAAGCTTCCTCTTATACGTGTTAAATCTAGACAAGTTAACTCTGCTAGCAATATACAAATTTTCTGATCATCCCTAGCTACAAGAATAACACTAGGCGAACCTAGCTGAGAAAGTCATATACGTGACTTACATCAATGTTATCTTTTTAAGAAATTCTTTAGGCTCAGCACTGTCTTCTTTCATCTGCAAATGAGATGACAGTCTCAGTATAAGATTCGGAGTGCATTTCTAAGGAAATGTGAAAATGAATCCGAGCTGTACCTGTAATTTCTCTCTGGGAGTTACAGGAGAAAAAGAAAAGCAATAGTCTCTGTATGCTAACGAGGATTGTTGGCATTGGGGATCAAGCCTTGGAATCTGGTTTCCAAACAGAAAGAGCCATGACGGTTCTTCCCTTCCACCCTTGCAAGAGCCATCTGTTATCTTGGTCGATCACAAAATCTTTGTGGTAGAATGTGTGGACCTTATGCAAAGATGTCTTTATAATGTTTGGTTCAAATGGAACTTGCACCAACCCTGACCTCGTAGCTCTAACATGCCACTGCTTGTACGTCTCAGGCCTCTCAACTCTTTCCCAACCTTCGCAGGCAATCACATTCAGTGCCTCCCTCCCAAAGACTTCCATTTCGAGGAACATCCTCTCTTCGTCCTCCCGTGGCACAATTGTCTCAAGCATGTCAAAAATCGAGGAGAAATGAAAGAGAGCCTCACGAAACCTTGTCACAAAGAACGGGGCGTTGTATGCACCATTCACAATGCCAAAGACAAAAAGATCGGGTTTGATCTTCCCGATCAAATTGAGAACAGCATCTCTACAACTTTCTACTTTGACCGACTCATCATGCAAGTTCTCAGCCCGGTACAGACAATTAACAACTATAATCTCATCCCTGTCGATATCAAGATCTTCAAGTTGAACAGCATCCCACTTCTTAGCAATTGCTTTATACTCGAATGGCACCCCAAAGTGTTTGGCATACGCTGCTAACCTTTGACCAGTTTCTTCAACCCGCTGTGCTGGTCGAAACCCTGGCTGCGGAAACTCAATCCCAGTGATCCTAACTTTTGGAGATCCATAAATGGAGAACCGGTGAATAAGAGTTGGCCACTGGAAACCATAGAGGATGCCAAAATCAATGATATGAACCCGCTGATAGTTCCCTACAAGATCACGTATGGTCTTGTTGGTTATGAAATAAGAGAGTTTCCTGAAAGGGCAACACGCGAGGAAAAGTTGGTGAGCCTTGAGCACAGATGCAGCGGATATCGGTCTACTAACAATCCCTTTGTAAATCTGGCTCCCGGTACCAGCCAACCGCGCCTCGAGACCATTAGCAAAACAATGAGCTAGTCTCTGGTTCCCATCACCAAATGGCGTAGAATGCTGTCTTATCTGTTTCAACAACTGACCAGCACACCTACGGTCATCAGCTGCAACAGCTTGAGCACAATGTATCAAGAGACTTCTCAAATCTACAACTTCTTTTTTCGCATTTTGCCCTCCTCCTCTCCCACGTCCTCTTCCTCTCGCTCGTCTCTTCCCTTCTTGAGGCACTGAAGTTTTCTTCTTCGGAACTCCTTTCTTCAAGACTTCACGCAACGCATCAAACTCCTTCATGCTCTCTTCTCCTGGGACATGAACCAAGATCTTATCTACCACTTCTGATTTCAAAAAGGTTTCAGAAAACACTGCAGGTAGTTTGCTACATCTCTCCTCTTCCACACCATAGTCGTCTCGGTTAGGGTTCTTCCTTACTTTGTTCTTACAGGTCTCCTCTCTGAAATTCACAACCAACTCGTTTTGTTCGGGAAGAAATCTGCTAGCTTCTTCAATCCCTCGCCTAAACAACCAAACAGATTGACTCTCCCGATTCACATCAGGATACAAAGTGTTGGACGATTCTTCTAACCTATCTCCATTGGAAGAGCTATAGGAAGTTTGAGGAACGCTTAAAACCGGAGAACAGCTCTGAGGATTTCGAAAATCCAAAGTAAAACCACTTAGAGGCTTGAATCCTCTACCGTTTCCGATGGTAAACCCACCTGAGCCAATACGATCACCGGCGAAGTTTCCTGGGACCACATGGTCAAGGTTATCGCCGTCTCTGTCAGAGAAAGCTAAGTTGGGTTCTGGAGACGGAGGATACTTCTTACCGATAGCTTCGTAGAGCGATCTCTCAGCGATTTGGAGATCCAAAGACTCTTGGAGCATACAGACTTGATCCTCCATATCTTCTTCCATCAACATCTGACTAATGTACCCCAAAACGGCATCGGAGAAATCAAAATCATCGGCCAGGTCTTCCTCTTCCCGTGTGAAAACAAAATTCTCCGTAGATGAAGTTACAACGTTTCCCCTACGATCAGAGAGACCATCGAAAAGTGTTACCGGAGTGAAACTATGATTCGGGAGTAACGATGCGGATTGATCGGGTAAACAGGTCCGATTAATCGCACCCGAGAATCCGTTCAGACCTTGCCCAATAACCATATAAATTCTCCTAAGAGCAACTTCGAATTCGATTTGAGTTACGAAGAAGAAGAAGAAGACGAAGAGAGAAAGAGTGGTAGACGACGAGGACCAGCAAGAGGAATCGGAATAAATGCGTTTTTATCATAATTATTTATATTTAAAATAAAAATGGTCTTTCTCCGAGGTAGGGAAATGAAATCGTAGCCGTTGATCTTGTGTAAAGTTTTTATCTTTTTTATTTTGGTGGGGACCTGTCGTCGTGCAGCATTTGACAATGGTGAAAATGTGCTCTCTTATCGATTGGTTGATTGACACGTGTCTGAGTGTGTAGTTGATAAAGCATACAAATTGTCTTTTTTTAATTGCAATTAGTACACACTTAATGGCAGTGCACATTACGAGATATTTTATTGCCCCGAGTCCGATGTACTGAAGTTTTAAACCTTAATTATATACTAGTATTATTTTTCTGATTTTTGATCTTAAAATGCGGACGAATTTCTCTAAATTAAATGATTTTCTTAATTATTTGTAAGATACCTTCACGAACGGCTCAAGTCATATAAAATAGGAACTTCATTTCCAACTTTTTATATATAAAGGCTTCATTTCCAACTTAAAAGATTCAAATAAGATCATCTATGGTTTTTATTACTACTTTTGGATGTACTATTGCAAAGTATTTTACTAAACAAATATTTTGCTTAAAGTAATTAATGAAAAGGAAATGAAGATCATGAACAAAGGATGTGAAGACGGTGTCGTATGTGAAGAATGCTGAGTTAATGACGCAGACTGATCATATATGGAAAGGCTATGGAGTTGACAGAAAATGAAAATTTCGATTACAAGAATAAAAAAACTAATGAAGATTTGGAAAGGTTGCTTTAGGGTTAGGATATTATTTAAGGGCTCAAAAGTGAAGAGAAAGATAACAATTTTGAGCCGCAAAATTTTTAGGGTAAAAGGGGTGAGTTGTGAGAATTGTTCAAGAGATTGTTAGATCTTGTGAGAAAGAACAAATAGGTTGGGTTAGGTTTTTAAGCTGATAAACGTATTTTGTGTAATAGCTTATTGAACAAGTTGAATAAATAAAGACTTGTGTTTGCTTAAAGATTGTACCAATCTTTCAATTGGTATCAGAACGGGCACTTGACGACGGACAAGAAATTATTCACAAACAGGTGAAGATCATGTGACAAGAATGGAGAACATGCAACTACCTATGACCCGTTCAGTGCTGTTGGACCCTGACAACTTTGGGTGGTGGAAGGTTCAAATCCGTGAATTACTCAAAGGAATAAATGAAGAAGCTTGGACTGTTGTCAGCGCAGGTTGGACCGCACTACTAAAAAAGGATGAAAAGGCGAATGGATTGAAAGAGAATCAAGTGAGTGGACAGATGCTAAAAAACTCAGCTCGAAGTATAACTCGAAGGCACTATCAACTATTTGGTGTACACTAACCAAATATCAGTTGAAGCGTGTGAAAGGGTGCAAAACAGCAAAACAAGCATGGTACATCCTCCAGGCTACATATAAAGGGACTGATGATGTAAGACGAACAAGGGTGGATCTGTTGGCCTCCGAATTCGAAAGAATTAAGATGGGAGATGATGAAAGCATTGAAGAGTTCAGCGGAAAATTATAGTCTATTGCAAATGCATCAAACGTTTTGGGAAAAACATACAAGGACAAAAAACTGGTGAAGAAATTTTTGAGGTGTCTTCCAAGTCAGTACCAGTCGCACAAATCAGCACTTCAAATTGCCAAGAACTCGGATGAAATGGCCTTTGAGCAAGTTGTGGGAATGATGCAAGCTCGTGAACTGGAGATCAAACAGGAAGAACCTAAAAAGAAAGGGGGTGTGGCGTTCACAACAACATAATCACAAAATCCTGAAACACTTGAAGATATGGTGGGACTCATTGTCAAAAAATACTTCAAGAAGTTCGATCGAAGACAACATCGTGATCCTGCTTACATAATCAATAAGTATTAAGATCTAATCTATGATAAACTAGTAAACTAACTAACATAATCTCTTGGTTATGTGATAACAAGGTTTTTCTGTGTGTCTGTCAATTCCTATCACACTATCATGTCATTACAGTATGAATATGTGTCAATCCAGTCAGGTGTGTTATTGACCACTCTAGATGAAATTGGAACTATTAATTCAAGTCGAATAAGAAAGGGGGTTTGCTAACAATCGTAAACAAGAAAACATGCAGAAGATAAACAAGACGTGAAAACTAACAAGCATAAACGGAAACTAAGGGTAAACAGCAAATGAAGTAGAAGCAGGGAATAAAATGGGGGTAAAATGCAATCAAAGAAGGCAGTTCCTAAGGATCAAGGTAATTGACCAGTGATCCTCTCTGAATTGCCTAGACACCTAACATACCTCAAACAATGAGCTAATCCCTAGACATCAGATTCATAAACAACCAAGTCCAATCTCTTGATAAATGATTTCAACCTAAACAACCAAGTCCAATCTCTTCAAATATCTAATATCACTTGTTCAGACATTTCATCACACCTTATGGGTGTAGAAATGTCTAATATCATATTTCACTTGATCAGAAAGAAATAAGCATGAAGATCAGTGAAACAGAAGAGATTTAAAGACAATCAACTTAGACATCTAGGAAGAACATGGATTCAACACCAGTCTACCCCATCCTCATGGAACCTAGGTTACTACTCACTACACATGGTGGGTATAAAATCAGGAAAACCAGAAAACAAAACTTCAAAACAAAACATCATGATCGAAAGTCAAACTACGAAGAACAACAAAGTCAGCAAAACCAGAGGATGATGATGAAGACGAAAATCAGAGATGCAGAAGATGAAGATCAAGAACAGCTAGAACACCAAAGTCAGAAAAACCAAAGGATGTTGATCAAGACGAAAAATCAGAGATGCAGAAGATGAAGATCAAGAACAGCTAGAACACCAACCCAGAAAAACAATGATCCAATAAAACAATAACAAAATCCAGAAATAATGATCAAGGTAAAAAGAGATTAGAATTGTAAAACAGTAGATCAATATGCACCAGATAGTTCACAACCTTAAATTGAACATGAAAGTAAAGAAATCAGAAACTAAACATAAACTTCATAAGAAATCTGGGTTTTGATCAACAAGAACATCAAAAGAAAAACAGAGAGAAAAGAAACCTATGACAAAAGCCCAAAAATGGCATAAAAATAAAACTTAGTCCAAAAAGAGCCGTTTTAGGGCTTATATAATAGTTTAGAAAAAACCCTAAGAACACAAAAAGATAAAACGTTATGATTGATCTTGATCTTTGAATCTGGTTCATTCTGAAACTGGCATTTGGTCGAGTCGTATCTCTATGTGTCGTCGAGCCAGAAGGTCAAGGTGGCCGAGGCAATGCGGCTTTGGTAGAGGGAGAGGCTCAGGTGATCGAGCCGGGGAAACGTGTGCATGGTCTAATCAAGGCGATGGCGTGTTTGCTCGAGGCGTGTGGTTGAGGTATGATCGAGGGAGTTTGGGTTGTGATCGAGCCGGAGAAACGTGAGATCGAGCCCGTGATCGAGCCGGGTTAGAGGCTTGATCGAGGTAAGAGACCAAGCTAGGTTGGAGTTGGCTCGGGCTATCATCAAGGCGAGAGATAGAGCCGAGTGGCCGAATGATCAAGGTGATCGAGCCGAGTTGGCTCGATGTGGATTCTCCCTTGTCTCGGTCAAAAACTCCTTTGGCTCGATCAAAATACTCCTTCGGATAGGTAAAAAAAAACTCCTTTGGCTCGATCAAAATGCTCCCTTAACTTGGTAAGAAACTCCTTTGGCTCGAATTTAGATAGTCGGCCCGGTATTGATTTAGCAATTGAGTTGACTTGGTTCTGACTGAGTTGGTTCCATCCCGTGCATTTCCCTTTCCTTCTCCAATTTTGCAATAATGTTTTGAAAGCTCCCGAAAGTTCTAAAAAATCTCCAAAATGGACATGTATGAGAATGCTAATGCAGAACTTCCTAAAAATGCAAATTTACTAATAATGTCCTAGGTATGCAACCTGTTGACATCAAAAGACCCTAAAACGATGGTAAATAGCATCTCAAAACCACTAAAATGCAGAGACATCAACTCCCCCAAACTAAATCCTTGTTTACCCTCAAGCAAGTAATTTAGAAGCGTGGAAGAGAAGTTTGAAAATGGGAACTCAGAAAAAACATGCTGATAAAATAGGGAATATCAATATCTAGGTTACTAGTTCTAGAATGTAGGCTAATCTCATACTACTTAAAAATTTTAGCCGTACTCATCAAAGTTCGTTCCAGATCAGTTCCAACTTCCACAATGCATTCAAATCCATTTACCTCTTTAACATTCATTAAACAGAAATCGTGGATCAAGTCATGCACATTCATTTAACTCATTTGGCTAAGGGAATGATTAAGAGATAAAAATGACCCCTTCATGCATTGGCTAACATTTCAGAACAGGGTTCTCTACAAAAAGGGAATGAGCTTTAGCAGAATGATAAAGGTAAGATTACGTAAATGCATACAAGAACAGAATCCCATCTACTCAAAGTCAATGAAACTAAAGTTTTCCTCATTGTAAACCCGGTAGGAGATCCTAATTCTATCATTTTAAGTTTCTATGTGACCTTAGTCGTTCACGTTTTTCCCTTTTTCATATTTTCCCTAATCTATTTTTACGAGAGGGCTCTTTCTTATTTGATTTCTAGCGGATTTGGGGATTTCCTTATTTCAGTGCCTATGGTTTCTGATCTTTTTCATTTTTCAATAACTTCTTGGGTTTCTACCCTTTTCTTTCCTTGTCATTTTTTATGTTTCTGCTTTAACCATACTTATCATATCTTTTCCCCCCAAACCATTTACTAGACATTTATGTTTTCTTTTCCTTTCCTCTCCTAAAGTTCATAACCATACCCTTTCTTTTACCAGCTTCCCACATGGTTTCTCCTTTTTTCAAACCAACCTCATTACCCATAATCAAACTCCACCTAGTCTTATCTAGTCCAAAAAGCGTGGACTAGAACTAGATTCCATTCTTGTCACTTCAAACCTAACACTTTCTACCAAGCTCATTCCATAAAAGACTTGACATTCAGTAATCAATTCATGGCTTGAAAGAAGGCAAGGTTCAAGGGTGGGGAATCTACTTGGATTAACAAGAGTGGTGAAATGGTAGAAGATAATTCAAATATGTATATGCTACCCATGAGTTCAAATCCAACGCGCAAACCTGATAATTAAACGTCAATTTTAGGTTCTAATAAATAGAGGTAAACTTCATATCACAACATGCTTCAGAAAAGAAAAGATCATGCAATTTCACATTCCAAGTATGGTGCAGTCTTAGTTCAAACTTAATCAGGATGCATTAGACAACTAATAACCAGGGCATTGATACTACCTAAGAAAACAACATGATTACAAGGTTACTCTCATCCTAGTTCCCTATGTAGATGCAGATGACAAACTTATAATCCTAACAACCTAAATGCAACTACATGAACACTCTATTTTCGGATCGATTTTTTTTTTAAAAATTAGTTTTTTATGGGTTTTTTAATTAAGCTTTAGATGATATGCATGAATGGAAATCAAGAAACAAAAACAAAANAGCCCCCAAACCCCCCCCCCCCCCAAACTCAAATTACACAGTCCCTTATGTAATCCAAATTTTCAAGAGTGTTTAGGAGGATGACAGAAAACGAAAGCAGAAAACACATATATAAACAGGGACAAACAGACAACATAAACAAATGCAGCGGATTTATACAATGGTTGGATGGAAATGGACCTCAGTAGGGTATGAAGAAGTTGGAGGAGACATAGGCATCCATTGTCTCCGCATCGTAAGCAGGGATGGAGCTTGATGCTTTAGGTTGTACCAGTTGAGTATCCAGACCAATGTCCACTCCAGAGGTGTGCCTTGCGGATTGATGTCTCTTTCTCTGCTGAGTTATCTCTGGTTCAAAAGATGAGTGACGGAGATGTTATTCCATGCGTGGCTACCGTCGACTAATAGAGGTGGAATGGCTTCTTGTAAAGGGAGGTTAAGAAAGTGAACGATGTCAACCAGAAGAGCTTTCGTTGTTGACCTTTGAGACAAGGCTCTTGATTTGGGATGTTAAGTCCTTGAAGGTATTTTTGATGTACTTGTCTTGAAACTTCTGCCACTTCTGAAGCTTCCCAAGTTTCTTGTTGAATTCAGCCAGGGTCTTTTCCTTCCTTGTTTTTGGAGATTCATCAAATTAATAGCACTTTGGTTCTTCCATCTCAACTTCGACCGAAGCATTGGATCTTTCATAAAAAAACTTCAGCAACTACATTTGCACCCTCTTCATCCCTTGGAACATAAAGCACATCTTCGTCAAGTTGGAAATTGATTTGTTCCCCTCTCCTTGACAGTGGTGATGGCAACATTGGGGATCAACAATCGAGATTATCTCAAACTCAGATGGACGGAGATGTATAGTTTCTTGTCCCTCGGTCCTTCGAAGAAGTGTGCCTTCTTCAGGTAATTGAGGTCTATCCACCTTGGTGGATGACGATCAGACTGCAGATGGACGTTGCATGCTCCGAGAATAGGGGTTATCACCTCTCCAATGATTAGGTCACCCTTACTTTTGTTCTTGTATAGGCCTCTTGCCCATTCCTTGTATCCTAACATTCTTTTAATCATTACCCAAGAGAGATTGGAATTAGCTATGTCCCCATGCATGATTTCACCATCACAAATACTCTAGAGAAGAGGTTTAAGCGCCAGGTCAAGTATGCCTAAGTCACCATCATTAACGCACCCAGTCATGTGTTGCCCAAACATTGGGTTTGCGACGGATTTGTGGTAATACCTCACCACCGGGTTTCTAATGCTTGCACTCTTTGATTTTCCTGACTTATACTTCCCGACGCCTATTGTCTGCCATAGTACAAGCAACTCGTTGTGGGCGAAATCTTGTTCTACCTCTTCTCCCTTTGGGAATTGATAGTAGGATTTTAATCCTATTTGGGCTATCAATCAACCCATCGTTGTAGTATGGGCTTTTATGTAAATCCATAATGGGAGCGTACTAAGCAATGAGGATGTATTGGATACTTTAAAGTCAAG
>OVBE01014887.1:0-11810 GCA_900406425.1 Iberis pinnata | reverse complement strand
CTTCGAAAACTGTGAAAAAGCACTTTTTACCACTACGTCGAAGGATAATGTTCACAATATAAAGAACACCCCGTCGAACATGTTACCTCGTCAAATGTTGAACATAACTTATCAAAGAAACTAAAGCCTCGGCGATTCACGCCGAGACAAGTAACCGTTTAAAAACATCTCGTCTATATTAGAAGCGTTCCTCCAAAATCATAAGCCTCGTCGTTCGCATTGGACCTTCAGCCTCGTCGATTTGACTTGTGTCCTTTGCCTCGGCGGATAACACACGACTTTTACCACGTCGACATTTATCCCTGTTCTTTCATAAAATTTATAGACGCAGCAATCAAGCTGAAAATTATTGGTCGACGAACATCTCGTCGACCTGGGGGGGAGTAATTGTTGGGCCTGGGTTTAGCACCCCTCAGAAGCCCAACAAGAATCAAGCCCATTTAATTGCATGAATCATTCGACCAGGTGGTGACACCTGTCAAGGTCATTGTTCATCACATTAATGACTAATATGAACTAGTATAAATAGGGGAAGAAGCCAATTAATGAGGGGATGAAAGGAAAAAACTAGAGGGAGAAGCGGCGAAGAGATAGAAACTGTTAACGGACGATATCGACGAGACCAAAGAGGTAATTATGTCGACGAAGTTAAAAGGGACTAGGTTAGCTGAGTACCTCGTCCAAGAAGATCTCGACTATCAAAAACACATCAACTTCACATATACCTCGGCTACATAATAAAGTGGGAATAAGATATAAATTCATAGCCGAAGTAAAAGTCTTAGTTACTCGGTGTTATGGTCAAATAGTCACGTCAATTAATTAATCTCAATTTATTAAATTAAAAAATATAATTCACGTCGTCTAATTCTAATTTACTTTGACTGCGTCCAGAAATATACATTTCGAGAGGACCGGTTTAACAATATTAAATACATTCCAATTTATTTGATAAGATTGAAATAGAAGAAGCTAAAAAAAAAGACGACAAAAAAAGAAGCTTTAAAAAAAAAAGATCGAGGTACAGTGTTCTTCTAGTTATGTAAGAACAAGACAAACGAGATATGCCCATTAACATGAAGCTCGATTATGAGCCCAAACACAGTAAATTTTTGAATTTGCGGATTTTATATAATAATTATAATAAAAGAAAGTTTTGTAATACCACTAAAAGATATTCAAATTTCAAAAATATAACACATTTCTGAAAGTTTTTAAAATATTATTATATTGTTTCTTTTCCAAAAATACCACAAAAATAAAAAGTGAATTTTAAGGGTTGATAATTAAAAATTTTGGGTTTGGGTTCGCTAAATAAAATTTAGGATGTAGTTTTTAAGGGGTTAGAATTTGGTTGAGGGTTATGGTTTAAATTTCAAGATTTAAAGGTATTTCAAATTTGTAGTATTTTTGAAACAAAAACAGTTATGTGGTATGTTTTTTTAAAAAAATAGCATTTGTGGAAGGACAAATAAATGTTTGTGACTAAAACACTCATTTTTGTGTTATTTTAAAAAAAAGACAAAACTTGGGTTCACCCCCTTGGTGAATTCTCAAATTCACCTCACTTATTTACACCAATCATATTGCCACCTAGAATTAGTAAAAAAAAGCATTAAATTAAATGTTTTAGTTTCCAAAATATAAATCCTAAACCCCAAAATATAAAAAATTATGGCCTTTTCTTAAAAAAAAAAAACTTAACATTAGGTTAGTAATACTATTTCTCCCAAATGTTTTTGTTTTGGTTTTTGTTTTTTTGTTAATGATCCCAAATGCTTTTTAGTTATTAGGTGTGAACTTTTCAGTATTCATATTAATATAGCATTTAACGTTTGGAAGGAAAAGCTTCCAATTTAACATGTCCGGATTTTTGTTGTTGTAAATTGTGGCTTTTCAATCTATAGGACCAGCTATTCCAACAGAGGTGTTGTGTTCTTCTAATTGGATAAGAGCAATATCAGTGAGCAAATGCTGACCAATAATAATATTTATGAGATAGTGTATATTTTCTTTTCATCAGTTATTATATTTTTGTATACGGACTACGACAAAATTAATGATTATTGAACTTGAGTGATTAACTTTATTATTCTCTCTTACTCTCTCAACTAGACGAGCGCGGAAATATGTTATAAAATATAAATTCAAAAATATAGTATTATAAATAAATTTTATATATCATTATATTAATTAATCAACAAATATAAATATATAAATAATATTTAATCATCTAAAATTTATTAAACATTTTTTAAATATCAAAGTAATATATAATTTTACAATATGAAACATATTAAACATACTATTATTTATTTTGTAAACTGAATTATCATAAATATAAATATATAGATAATAAATATATACGTTTGAATTTTTTATTAATAAAGATAAATTTTATGTATCATTATATAAAACTTTATATAATGAATATGAAATTTGTCGACAAATATAAATATGTAAGTATTTTTAATCATCTAAAATTTATGAAACATTTTTCAAATATCGAAGTAATATATAATTTTATAATATGAAACATACTAAACATAATATTATTATTATTTTTTGATTAAATGTTAAATTTATTAATCAAACTATAAGAGGTTCATATTTACAATGAAAAGAAAAAGATTAGCTAAAAATCTTAGAAGAGAAAATCCTTAGGTGTACAGTGTGTGCCAATGGTGCCTCATTAAAACTGATACTAGAAAACCCTGTGGGATAAAACTAGTATCAGGAAAAAGAGTACAAACCATTGTACACCACCTAGAGGACCGAAACACAAAGGAGAAGTTGCAAGCTGGAAGTAACAGAGGAGTTGTTGTCGGGTGGGATTATGTGGAGAAATCACTGGATCAATTCGGCGGTGATCCGTGGTGGCTCGCAGTGAGAGCTTACCAACGGGGTAGAAGAGCATGAAGCGGTGTCGCTGGGCCGTATTGGACGATGCGTAAGCGGTCAGTGATCACATTACTGACCAAACGAATGAGATGGGACGATCCTTGGGTTGATGAGCCATGCCGCCTATTGTTTCGTTCGCGCTAAATATAGTAGATGATGACTTGGAAACTAAGGCATAGGAGAATACGATCAATGCGCGAGTGAGCTGGGCTCCGAATGGTTAGTAACGTGCGATGCCAGCATGGAGACAGTCGCGTGGAAAGGAGCTGACTGGTGAGAGTTGACCACATCGTAAACGTGTATGGGCAGGCAAAGAATAGATGATCGCGTGACTCGTTGGGCTCTCCACAGAATAGACAGGGCTGATGAACGCCCCAGCTGCGCATCCGACTGCCGGTCTGCAACCTGTCAATAACCGAAAGCCAGGCTATAAAAGCACAACGAGGGATGGCTTGGGAAAACCATATGGAATGAGACCATTGCAGGCGAGGGTAAGAGATACTTAGCTGCCGCCATGTGTTAGCCGAGGAGAAGGCAGGTTTGTAGACATTGTCGCCATGCTTTCATAGGAAAATTTATGGTCCCGTAGCTGCTGTTGGGGGTGAGATTGTTGTGATACGGTGGTAAATCTGACGCAATTGAGTATCCCGAGGACATCGAAGTCGCCAAGTCCGCAATGATGCGACATCTGCTACAATGGCATGTCGGGGAACGCCGAATTCCCTAGTGCCCCTAGCACCTACAAGAGAAAACAAAGGGACCAAAGTAGTCCAATCCTCAAACCAGAAAGAAATACGATTACCGTCCCGTAGTTGTGCGCGGAAGAATTGACTGGCAATTGTGCAACACTTAAGGAGCTTTCGACATATCCATGAGCTTTTCGTCTCGCTTACATCCAAAAAAGTTGTGTTACGGATGAGATGATGTTTCACCCAATCCGCCCATGCTGATGGCGAACCTGAGAGAAGACGCCATATAAATGAGAGGGAGAAAACCAAGGAAGTGTCCTCTAACTTACGAAGACCGAGACCACCAGCCTCTTTTGGTGTACACACTTCATCCCAAGCTAACTTCAACATATGTGATCTTGTCGGAGAGCCCGACCATAAGAAATTACTGCATACGCTGTTGATCTCCTGAATGCACGAGTTAGGTAAGCGGAATGTAGATTGCCAAGAAGTTGACGGTACTTGTGATCACCGATTTGATAAGCTGCAAGCGTCCAACAAAAGATAGGAACTTGTTCGCCCATGTTGACATCTTCCCGCGCAAACGGTCAATAAGAGGTGCGTAGTCGGACCGCATGAGCCGCTTAGTGGTAAGAGGGAGATCGAGGTAACGGACCGGTAGGGATTCGTGTTTGAAGCCGTGAGCTGCAATAAAAGTAAGCAAGAGAGGAGAAGGGTTAGTAGTTGTAAAAATGGAGGATTTGACAAAGTTGACACAAAGACCCGAACTTTGCCGAATGTGTCCATGACACTAAGAACACCCAGTAAGGATGATGGGGCCCATCCGTGAAGACAATGAGATCATCCGCGAAGCAAAGGTGGGTGAGCTGCATAGCTTGACATCTTAGATGATATCCAATTTGACCGGTACTTGCAGCTGCATTTAAAAGTTTTGAGAGGACATTAGTAACAATGACATAGAGATAGGGTGAAAGAGCACAATCTTGGAAAATTCCCCTAGAGCTTGGAAAGTAGCCAGCTGGTTCCCCATTGACGGAAACCGAGAAAGTAGCTGTGGAAATGCATAAACGGATCTAGTGAATGAAAATCGCCGGTAAGCGCATAACCTGCAAAACCGAGACAATGAAATCCCAGTCAATAATGTCAAAAGCCTTAGAGATATCAAGCTTTAAAGTACAGTGGGGAGAGATGGAGTGGCGGTGATAGTCCTTGACTAGCTCACTAGCTAGCATGACATTCTCCATCAATAAACGACCCTTGATAAATGCACTTTGGTTCGGCTCAATGGCTTCGGGAAGAAGAGTCTTTAGACGGTTAGCTAGAATCTTGGATATGACTTTGTACAGCATATTACAACACGAGATAGGGCGGTAATCTCGAATTGTGGTAGGGCTGTCCATTTTCGGAATCAAGGAGAGAAGGGTAGCATTGACACCACGCGATAAGAATCCATAGAGGAAGAACGACTGGACCGCCGTAATGAATTCCTTGCCAATAACCGACCAAGATGAAGTAAAAAACTCGGTCGTGTATCCGTCGGGACCGGGGGCTTTGTTGGTGGGCATAGCAAATAGTACGCTCTTGATTTCCGCTTCAAAGACTTGCTGACACAGAAATGAAGCGGTCTCATCAGAGCAACAATAAGAGATCAGTTCGGAAAGGGAGTGTTGCATAATGGGATGCAAGTCCGGTTGGTGCTGTAAAAAGGTCCAGAAATGATGATCTATCGCAGCCTTAATACCAGCTAAATCTGTAATAACATCACTAGAGTCAAGAGTTAGTTGCTTAATACTATTACGAGAAGAACGAGAGACAACTACTCTATGAAAAAACCAAGAGTTATTATCCCCATGTTGTAGCCAATGAATGCAAGAACGCTGCTTGAAGAATATTTCTTCGGCACGGGCTAGGTGAGCCCAATTGCGATCGGCATTATGTTCTGCCATTAGGGTCAACTCCGTAGGCGATTGGAGGATCATCTCCTTGCAGCGACATACTTCCTCGTATGCAGCTTTGACTCGATTCGGGAGATAACCGTAGAGCATGATGTTAATATGACACAATAGGGGCTTGAGGGATTTGAGCTTATGGTGAAAAAGTCGGGTAGCTAGACGTGAGTGATGGATAGAATTGGATGCTTGCCAATGAGTGCTCACTACCTGTAAAAAATAAGGATGCTCAATGATATGGTTATTAAACTTAAATGGTTTATGAGAGGAAGAGATATGTGTAGATAAGTGAACAATTCCACAAGCATGGTCGGAGACTCCATTTGCTTCAAAGGCAACGTAAGAGCTAGGAAAAGTGGAAGACCAGGCAGCGTTGACAAGCACACGGTCTAGCTTCTTCCCAATTGGATCAGATTCGCGGTTATTCGTCCAAGTAAAACGTGGTCCGACATAAGAGAGGTCGGTGAGATCGCATTGGTTGACAAAGTCTTGAAACTAGAGCATGCCTATTTGACAGGAATTACTAGTGGGACGGGAATTGTCAGAGTGCGATAATATCTCATTGAAATCCCCGAACAAGAGCCATGGAAATGAAGTTGCACCAAAAATTCGTCGACTTTCGTAGAGATCCCTTCAGAGATGGATACGATCAGCCTGAAAGGTCGAGGCATACACAAAAGAAATAAGGACAATATGACCAGATTCAAGAGTAACAATATAAGTAATTAGTTGAGGAGTAATAAGGATTGGCGTGACAACAATGCCATCACGCCACCAAACCCAGATACGCCCTAGGCGATGAGAATCGTAATTGTGTATAACAGACCAACCCGGAAGAGCAGCCTGCTAAATACGAGGGAAATTGTGAGTAAGTACACGAGTTTCTAGTAAGCAACCAAATTGAGGTTTAGTCGCAGTCATCCATTAGCGAACATTTTGGTGCTTGAGGGATTGATTAAAAACCCTTGTGTTCCATGCAAAAAAAGACATGACATTTAGTGTCTCCGAGTGGAGACGTTAGACTTTTGTGCATGATAGATGGATTTCACGGCCTTCTTCGATCTGCCTTGTAAGCGAGCATCCTATTTCAGCTTGGCTCTCGTATTATAACGAGACTCGGTCTTATTGTCTGGAAGGGGTTGTGAGTCAGAATCAGAGATCTAGCCCTCCTCTTGCTCATCGTCCTCGGCATAATTCTCCAAAAAGAAGAAACGTGATGGCGGGAACTTGGATGTCTCGGCTGGTGGTGCAGTGTCTTTAGAAGGAGATTGAGAACTTTGATGTGTTATTACAGACCAACCCGTAACGGAATCATCGCCCTTAGGAGGAGCATGAGTTATAGGATTGGTTGGAACAACTATGGCTGATGGAATAACCATAGCATTTTGGCCGATAACTTCAAGAGATGGATCCATTAAGGATACAACACCGGTTGAAGCAGTTGTGTGAGATGGAAAACTATCCAAAACAGCCTTGTGCATCACGATAGTAGCTGAGTTTGACATGTTTAGAGTAGTTGCATTCGGATGATCCTTGCAAAGAGCATCTGCAAGAAAAGAAGAAGTCTTATTAGTAATGGATGGAGGTATTGATGAAAGCGAATCAACTAAATTTAAAGTTGAAGTGGGAAGAGTAATAGTGGCTGTAGGTGGAAGTTGGTCATGCGATGAAGGGCTGTTGAGAGGTGAGTTTGAAGCTGGACTAGTGTTCTGTTGGTGTTGAACTGAAGGATCAGCAGCTTGAGCTTGCAATGCGGAGGCTTGAATAAGATCGGGTGGGGAGGAGCTGGTATTTTGAATTTGTTTTTTACGACAATCAGTAGCTTTATGGCCCCAAAGTGAACATGTTGTGCACTTATGAGGTAGCCACGGATATGTGATATTGACTGGTGTAGTAACACCTGCGAGTTCCATGGTGTTTAACAGAGGTGCATCAAGATTTAAGACAATCAAGTCGCCAAGGTCCTTTCTAATAAAATAATATTATTTATTTTGTGAACTAGATAATTTTAAATATATATAATATGTATATATAATAAAAATTATAATTTAACTTTTTTATTAATAAAGATAAATAATTTTTATAATCCAAATCTTATAAACATATTTTAAATTTAAATATATTAGTTTATATTATTTTAAATACTAACAACGTTTAAACTATTTATTTTAAATGTTAATATTTTATCAAAGAGTTTTTTAATAAAGAAATAAATTAAAAAGCCATAAGTTTTTGGATATAAGGATAGTGTAAGTGGCATTACATGTAATTAACTATCAAAATAAATGTTTTTTTAAAAAATATCTTTCCTTTAAATATAAAGGAGATTTTCTCGAATCTCTTAAATCTAGATTTGAGACTTGCAGAAGTTAAAAAATGAGGCGAGTCTTCAGTTCTTAGTCCAAGCTCCAACCATGTGCGCCGCGCCTCTCGGATTCTCCGGGGATATCCAGAACCGACAAGTTCTCCACTGCTTTCTATCTCCCTTAGCTTCTCATATCTCGCACCTCGCCTTGCAACTGGTTCACAAAGTCTTCGATGGTGGTCAAAGCATCCAAGTAGTGGCGATTCAGGCTAGCTTCGCTTCAGAACAAGGTTAGGGAGTCAGCGTCTATGGCGGCGAAAGATCTCAAGGTCAGAACTTCGAGATAATTTATTGGAGAGTGAGACACTGAATTCTTGCGGTGGTGCAGGAATTGTCGCTACCGAAAAATGGTGTTAAACCAAGTTCTATGGTAAGTCATCTCGTCTCTAAGTCTCTGGCCGGAAATCTACCTTTCGTTTTCCACATTTTTTGTGGCCAACATGACTGTTTTCTTTCTTCTGCTCACTATCAAAGGTCCGAGTGGGTGGCATTATAGATGTTTCGTCGCTTCGGTCCTGTCGTCGAAATGTCGGAAGTGGTTCTCCAGCGTGATTCGTAGTTCAGGCGGTAGTTGGTTTTTTATGTTATTTTTAACTTAGAATTTGGGGTTTTAGAAAATTAGGTTCGGTTCAAATCTTAATTTTTCTTTGTAAAGCCCACCCGAATTTGGTAGTTGGGTGGAAGTGTATTATTTGTTTAGTTGATGGACTGATCTGATTGCAGATGTAATATATTTGGATATAATAAATATATATTACCAGAATTATTTACGCATTGTACTCCACTGAACAAATGACGTTATAAGTTATAATAATATTATATATTATCATTTCTAATAAAACTTATGGTCTTCAAATAACTACACACATGTTCTCACAATTCACATACGTACAAATACATGCAAATCAAGGGTTATAAATATTCAGAGACACTTCAAGGACAACTAATATGCAAATTAGAGACTGTCTAATCAGGGGCAGATCTATTATATAAGAGGGTGTAGCACATGCCACATATTAAATAAGTTTGTTAAGTGAGGTAGTAATCTTCACTCTCTTTTTTAAGTATATGGTTGAGAGTTCAATTCTCTTCCCTTATTTTCTTCTTCTTTTATTTTGCTTCTTTTATTTTTTTCATTTATACCTTTAACTTTAGTTAATTTAAATTTTAAGCTAATGAACAAGAATCAAGTGGCCTAGTGGTTGTGTCACCGTTGTAGTCTTATTATCAGACCAGAGTTCGAACCTGGTCATTCGCATAGCGAATGCATTTTCACCTATTTATGGAGTTTGGACTACTAGACGGGTTAGTTGTGGTCCAGAAATTAATATGACAATTTTTTTAAAAAAAACTAATGACATTTTTATTTTAACAAAATAATAAACACATAACATTCAATATATATAATTTTCATTCTAATTAAAAATATAATTTCACACAATATTATAAAATTTATGTTTATTACATACACAATATTTTATTAACCTTTATAAAAATTATATAAATAATATTTATAATATGATTTTATATACATAAAATATTTAATCAATAGAAATAAATTTTAATACATGATAATGTGATGTTAAGTTGAAAAAGACAATGTCACATTTTAAAATATTAATATTTGTTAAAAATATAATTATTTTTTTAATAAATTAAATTAATTTTGCCCCATATACATTTGCTGTCCAGATTCGCCCATTGGCTAATAATGACTTAATTTCTAATTATGGTACCATCTTAATCACATACGTACAAGTATATGCAGACCACGGTTTATTTCACAACTACCAACAATACGAGAAAAACGTGCCTCGATTCATGACCGTTCGTACACAGAGATAAGGGTCACATGACTTGATAAAGATAAAGAGAATCTTTTTTTTGTCTGTCCACAGAAAAAGACATTTTATGAAATCATTTTTTTCGTCTATTTAATCTCTATTTGGTTTACAAAAATTTGGGAAAAGAATAAGACAAATCGCCGTGTCCCACAAATTTAGCAACACAAACAAATATGGCCTTATCCTTCATATCCATGGTAGGGTCAATATTATTATCTCCATACAAATTCACAGACTTATCGGATTGACAAAAAAAGAAAAAATAATCTCATATGAGTTGAGTCTTGTTTAACAAAGTACTATATATATATATATAAGCTTAATACTAATTGTTAACGCAGCTGCAGATGCTGTTGTTATTTCCAAGATAAAATTGATTTAAGTGCAGATATGATTAGTGTGACTGAAGATTTACATAATCTCAATCTTGAGATCTGGACCAGAACTAATCACTCTGTCTTGAGATTCTGTTTCTTTCCACGTTTAAAAATTTTATATACAAATTAAAAAATTTATAAAAAAATTAGATAATAATATATCGTTATTAAAATCCTATGGTGCATGAAATTGGAGGAGAAGCTTTTAGAATTGCAGAAGCTGATTATTTTAAAAGATTGAAAATGGGTATGCGTTAGAAGCTTATATATATACATATGTATATGTATATATATAAAACATAAAAATTTAACAATTAAATTTTAATAAATAACAATCTAATATATGAATAACTTTTTGAAAAGAAAATTAAAATATTAAAAATATCTATCACAAATATATCTACCTATATTTTTTTATTATTCTATTTTGTAAGAATAAATATATTTTCAATTATAAATGGTTCATATATATCAAGCAAGTAAACATCCAATTTTAATTATTTTGGTTGTGGTATTTTAAATCGTTAAAAAAATTTGAAAATTAATTTTGAAAAGTGAAAACAATCTCATTTTTATGTTTTCTAAATTAATTTTCATAATTATGCTAAAAATATATTTTGAAATATATAGAGCTTTCTATTTAATTAATTATTTATTATGATTCCAATTATGGAATGACGCTTCTAAAAAGTTTCAAATAAAGAAATCGACTCTTCCAAATTGAATATTTTTGGAATCGTGCTTGCACGACACTTCCTAGCACTTCCGATTTTGATTTTGATCTTGAAGCGAGAAGCGAACTTCCGACGAAAATTTCATGCAACCTAGTTAAAAAATCATGTTTT
This sequence comes from Iberis pinnata, assembly GCA_900406425.1. Classification (NCBI taxonomy): domain Eukaryota; kingdom Viridiplantae; phylum Streptophyta; class Magnoliopsida; order Brassicales; family Brassicaceae; genus Iberis; species Iberis pinnata. Next base: position 840 of record OVBE01014887.1, on the reverse strand, counting down.
GCTCTCTGACACGTTTTTTGAAGTAAGCCTCTTCAGATTGCGGCGCCCTCTCTTCCATTTTCGTTTCCTTTCTTGGTGTTCGTCTCCCCATCCTTCCAGAAACTTCTTTCTTGCGATTGGCTCCTTGTTGTTGCCGGTGAAAGGTCCCGACCAAGCTTTTTCTTTCCCGTGACGGTTTCAGCTGGAGGGTGGCTCTTTGTGGCTATTTTCTCTGGATTTGGCACGTGTTCAGCAGCGGTGATGTGCTTACTCCAGTTCCAGTTGGTCGGATTCGACTATAGAAGAGGAGGTCCTTTGAGTAGTCGGCTGGTCGGCTACGTGTATGGACAAAGAGGTTACTTAATCTTTTTTCTAGGTGGCCATGATGATGGACGAGGAGACTAATCAATATGTCTTCTTAATAACTTGCTGTTGTCTAAGACTATAGACGAAGAGATCTTATGAGTAAATTTTTTGGTCGTTTTCTATGCTAGAGGAGGACTCCTTCTAAGTGAGTTCTTGGTCGTCCGCTAGGCTAGACGAGGACTCCTTCTTAGTGAGTTTTTGGTCGTCTTCTAGGCTAGACGAGGACTCCTTCTGAGTGAGTTCTTGGTCGTCTTCTAGGCTATAAGAGGACTCCTTATGAGCGAGCTCTTGGTCGTCCGCTAGGCTAGACGAGGACTCCTTCTTAGTTGTCTGCTAGGCTAGATGAGGACTCCTTCTGAGTGAGTTATTGGTCGTCTGCTAGGCTAGACGAGGCCTCCTTCTGAGTGAGTTCTTGGTCGTCTTCTAGGCTATAAGAGGACTGTTGGAATTCGTACCGATTTATAACTCTTTATAAATATTAATTACGAATTTATA
>OVBE01014886.1:0-11810 GCA_900406425.1 Iberis pinnata | reverse complement strand
AGCATCATCGATTTTGTGACTAGTTATGAAGTGAGCCATCTTGCTAAATCTGTCCACAACAACAAAAGATAGAATCTCGATCGTTCTTGGTTCGAGGTAAGCCACTAACAAAATCCATAGATATGTTTTTCCAAGGGTGAGGTGGGATGGGTAAAGGAGTGTAAAAACCATGTGGTTGCACCTTACTCTTTGCTTGTTTACAAATAGCACACCTGGAACAAACCTTTTCTACGTCTTTCTTCATACCAGGCAAATAGAAGTGTCCTTGAAAGTCAAGAAACATTTTAGTGACGCCAAAGTGACCAGCAAGTCCGCCTGCATGTGCTTCTTTGACTAGCAATTCTCGGATGGATCTGCTAGGTATGCACAATCGATCGTAGAATAACATATATTCGTCCTATCTATAAAATTCTCAAAAGCAAACTTAGAGCATTTAAGATAATTCTCAGTGAAATCCGAATCAGATTCATATAAGTCATTTATGTGTTCAAAACCAAGAATTTTAGAGGTTAGAGTAGAGATGAGAGTGTACCTCCGGGATAATGCGTCGACAACAACATTATCCTTACCTTTCTTGTACTTAAGAACGTATGGAAACATGTTAATGAATTCCATCCATCGTGCATGTCGTTTGTTAACTTTCTGTTGCCCCTTCGGATGTTTCAGAGATTCATGATCTGTGTGGATCACGACTTCCTTAGGCCACAAATAGTGTTGCCACGTCTAAAGTGCCCTCACCAAAGCATACAACTCCTTGTAATACGTCGGATAATTGAACATGGATCCTCCTAACTTCTCACTGAAATAGGTGATGGGTATCTTATCTTGCATAAGAACTTCTCCAATACCTACATCAAACGCATCACATTCAATCTCAATGGTCTTGAAAAAATCAGGAATTATAAGTACATGTTAATGTGTAAGCTTCTCTTTAAGGGTTGTAAAAGCCTGCTCTTGCGAATCTCCCCATTGAAATCTGACATTCTTCTTGATGATTTTGGTTAAGGGAGCAACAATGGTGTTGAACTCCCTTACATAACGTCTATAGAAGCCTGCAAGTTTATGGAAGATTCGGACTTCTCACAAGTTGCTAAGCCTCAGCCACTCCTTGATTGCTTTTATTTTATCTTCATCAACCTTCACGCCATCTGCACTACTACAAAACCTAGAAAAACAATTTCGTTAGTGCAAAAAGAACACTTAGATAAGGTTGCGAAAATGGATTGAGAACAAAGAAAATCAAGAACCAATCTAATGTGGTCTAGTTGTTCCTCAAAACCTTTACTGTAGATGAGGATATCGTCGAAACAGACCACAACAAATATGCAAATGAATTTTCCTATTTCGTGGTTTATTAGCCGTATGAAGGTTCTTGGTGCGTTGGTGAGACCAAAGGGCATGACCTAGTCTTGCTTAGTCTTGAATGCGGTCTTCCACTTGTCTCATTCTTTCATTTTGATCTCGTGATAGCCACTCTTCAATTCTATCATGGATAAGATCATTGAACGGCTCAATTCATCTAGCATATCGTCAAGACGTGTAATATGATGCATGTACTTCATGGTGATGTTGTTGATGGCACGACAGTCTACACACATCCTCCTGAGCCATCTTTCTTTCGTACTAGTAGCACGGCAACGGCGCAGGGACTGAGGCTATCTCGGATATGTCCTTTACTCTTCAGCTCTTCCACTTATTTATGCAGTTCCTTAGTCTCTACGGGATTGGTTATGTGTGCAGGTCAGTTTGGTAATGCCAATCCCGACAGAAAACGTCCCTATATTCCTACAAAATCTCAGTTATAGCACTAGGGAGTTCATGTGACGGGTTAGTACTATATAAGGATTCCTTGTAGACAAACATACAAGTAGTCATCTCAGGATTTAAAAGTTGATAAAATTCAATGTGGTTTATGTAGAGGTTGTTGGCGGTTTTCTCTTGTGTCTTGAGTTTCGCTTGAATCTGATCTAGGTAGATCTTACTAGGTGTGAATGGAAGAAGTGTGATCTTGCGCCCTCGAAATAATGTTTGTTGGTGTAACCGTCATGAATGAATTTGCGATCAGATTTCCACGGCCTTCCCAACAATACATGACTTGCACGTCATCTACATATTTTCCAATGGATAAAGAGACTAGAACCTGATGAGAGACAGTTAAAGCTCTACATTCATTCTGCTAATGTAACTTGTACGGTCTTGGATGAGAAACGGTTTTGAGCTGACGCTTCTTGACCATCTCTTCACTTGCAGCACTGTACAACTCCCACCATCTATGATCAAACTACAGACCTTCTCTTTGACGAAGCATCAAGTATGGTACAAGTTCTCTCACTGACACTTCTCCTTAGGTTGGTTTTGAACGCTCAAATTTCTCCTTGCAACCAACATCTCTCCTACTACCGCGGCCTCTTCTTCTTCTATCTCAGATTCGTTCTCTGAATCTTCTTGAGGAACAATCTCTCCTCCTTCTTGCAACAAGAACACCTTCTTGCAACAAGAACACCTTCTTGTTGCGACAATCACATGACTAGTGTCTCATGCATTGACACTTAAAACATCTTGTGTTGCTGAAGGAGTTACTGCTTCTTGGGTTAAATTCATTCTTTACTTCTTCTTTAACCAATGTAGAAGACAATTTCAGTATATGGAATAGGCTAGTTTGTTGAGCTCTTTAGGTCTGGTCACGTTAGGAGTGAAGGTAGTCTTAACAAACCGACTCTTGACTATTGATTCCACCAATTTGGCCTTATGCACCATCTCTTGTACATCTTCATAGTTCTGAAGTTCTACTTTGTCTTGAATCTCTCGGTTGAGTCTTCCAAGAAATCGTGACATAATCATCTCTTCTCTTTCTATTAAATCAGCTCGGATCAACAAAGTTTCCAGCTCCTGGTAGTAATCTCGAATAGTTTTGGTGCTTTGGTTGAGTCGCATAAGTTTGTTGAGTATTTCTCGTTGATAATATGCTGGAACAAACTTCCTTCTCATCTAAAAAGTGAGCTGTTTACAAGTGGTGATGGGAAGCTCTCTAAGATGTTGTCTTGTGAGTCCAAGTTGTTCCCACCATAAGAGTGCATATCCATTCAATTATGAAATAACTACTTCGCCTTGTTAAGCTTGAAGGTTCCTTAAACAAGAAAATTGGAGTCCATATTCCTTTCTCAATCTAGGTAAGCTTCAGGATCATTGGTTCCATGGAAAGATGGAAACTAGATCTTGAGATGATTAAGTTGTTTGCGAATGGGATCATAGTCTCTGTTATTGTCTCGGCCTCTTTCCCTTCTTATGGTTCTTCTACTATTAACAGAGATGTATTGATTTTCTTCTTCGTCAGTGTGGGAATCTATATGAAGTTTGTGATTCCCTACCATAGTATCTCTTGATATAGCTCGATGAGTTCGTTTTTCTCTCTATTTACAACCTTGAGGAGCTTTGTTTCGGTTAAAGGTATTCACCCTTCCTCCCCATCGCATTTCAGGCTCATCCTTTGGTGAGGAGTGGTGTTTATGCTCTCTCTTTGAGGAAGTACCCACAAGACCTTTCCCTTTAGCTAGGCGCATAGCCTCTGATGGTGTACGAGTAATAAATTATTTGCTATCACTTGAATGAGACTCTCGCATCTTCAACTTCAGTTTCTTATCAATCTTATGTTGTAAGCCATCTACTTTCTCTTGAAATGCTGAGATAAGTTGGCAGTGAGAGCTTGATTAGCTTCAACGATTTGTTGGGCCATAATTTGAGTCATAGCTTCCATGGTTTTAGGAGATAACTCCATTAAAACCTGAAAAGATATAACGCACTATATGAAGTATACTTGTCTTGTTTTAAACGTAGAACATTCCTTTCATCCTTTAAGCATAAAACGATTAACTCAACAAAACTAGCACTGATTACTCGAAATAATAGCAATTACACAATCATATTGGGATAAGAAGGCAATGAGACAAACAAAAACAATCACAAGTTATGAAACAATAGCAGACCTAACTATGCCTAACTTAGACTCGACAGCAAGTAATAAGGAGAAAAAAACAAAATATGTGACTAACACACTTAACATCAATCAAAACAAGCAACCCTAGCTATTTAAATCCTAAACCACAAACTAATTCAAACAAATAAAAGGTAGGATGAACCAAATAGAATAGCAACGTAAATGGAAACCATCGATCCTACAATGAAAACCGAATAAGAAACAAAGCAACCTAACAACAGCAGCAATTCCGAATCAAACAAACAACAAGAATCAATGAAAGAATGGTAGATTAAGCATGTATATATAGGATTAGGGTTTAGATAGTTTTGCTTAGCCTCTGGTTTAGAGATGGCACTGATACCACCTGATGTGATCCCGAGTGATCAAGCTCCAAAGCAAAGGCTCTTCTATTCTAATGATATGATTCGATGGGACTGAATTGAATGAATGTTGATGGTACTTTATTGATGATTCATCAGATATGTGAGTATAAGATAGGGATGAGCTCGTGATTGATAGTGTTGAAAACGACAATGAAGAGTAACCGAAAGAGATGATGATGATTCGATGGAGGCTGGTAGAGGTTGAGATGGATATCTACTCTAGATGGGATTATTAACACCTTGATGGATAGGATTTACTCTTTGAATTATTAATATTATATGAGAAAAGACTTGATCAATCGATGCAGGCTATGTGACATACTTTGATCTCGATGAACACATGGGTTCTAAGAGTTTTCTTGTCCAATAATCAGATCCCTTATACAAAGATCTAAAGCTCTCTCGTATAGGTTCGATATTAAAAACTTAGGTCCAAATAAAAACAACAAGACTTCTTAATAAAGCAACAAGGCATCTAACTTATCTCTAATCTAAAAACAGCAAGGCGTCCTTTCTTAAACGGAACCTAATTGGTGCGCCAATAAATCTAGTCCATAATTCATTGTGACTTGATGGATAGTATTATTAACACCTTGATGGATAGGATTTACTCTTTGAATTATTAAGATTATAAGAGAAAAGACTTGATCAATCGATGCAGGCTATGTGACATATTTTGATCTCGATGAACACATGGGTTCTAAGAGTTTTCTTGTCCAATAATCGGCTACCTTAGACAAAGAGCTAAAGCTCTCTCATATAGGTTCGATATTAAAAACTTAGGTCCAAAGAAAAACAACAAGACTTCTTAAGAAAGCAACAAGGCATCTAACTTATCTCTAATCTAAAAACAGCAAGGCGTCCTTTCTTAAACGGAACCTAATTGGTGCGCCAATAAATCTAGTCCATAATTCATTGTGACTTGCATATTATTCCCTTAGTAACATCACATAGATAAACTGACGTAACAATGATCTTGCCTCGTTAAAAATCTTGGCAGAGAACCTCCTACCTACGAAAATCCCAACCAAGGAAAATAGTACAAGATCATCACCTAGATTACCTAGTGATTGTTACCCGGTTCTTCAATCTTCAAGAAGGGTTGAATCCACAGAGACAAGAAAGCACACAATTCAGTTTTTATTTCAAATCAATCTAAATGAAGAATAAATAGGTTGTTACCAGCGAATCAAAACGATAAGTAAAACCGGTTGAAAACGATAATATAAAAACGTCAAGCTTTAGGGTAAACCATAGGTAATCAAGTTTAAAAGCCAAAGTTAACATACAAGACTTTCATTGAAAATAGTTCTCACCTTGAAAGACACAAATAGAATAATCTCCTCTCAGAGTATTAAACCCTATGCTCAAATTATCAGAAACAAACTCTCACCGTTTCTATAATTCATGCATTAAATTTCAGATTCAATTATTCATAAGCTTTTAAGACAATACTCTCACAAACAAAAACACTTATTCTTCTAAATTAGGTCAAGTTTCTAAATCAAATCTTTTTTCATTTACTAACTATTATCATGAACTAGGTGATCAAGCTAATTCAGGCATTAAGAAAAAATTTAGACAAAGAACCTAACAAATTCAATTGTATATTATTAAACCTAACATTCAAACTTGGTTTCCCTAGAAAACCCTAAAACCTAACTAGTGAACTTTTCAGACATTGCAAAGGATGAACAACACAATATCGAAGAAGAACATATCATAAAATAAAATAGATATATTAAAATAAGGGTTCAAAATCTCTTCTCTAAATACAAGGTTCATGAATTCTTCTCCTAGTAAAAGCTCAAAAGTTGTAAATAACGTAATCAAAATAAACCAACCAAAGGCTTTTATAGTCTAAAAAGTAAAAGTAGTAAAAATATGGAAATTTGTTAAGTTGAGGACATGGATTGCAAAAATGGAAATTTTTGGTTCTTCTCGGGTGAAGTGCTCGATTGATCAAATGGTTGCTCGATCAAGCATTTTGTAATGTTGCACGATCATTCTCCATTTTAGCCCGATCGATCCAATGCTTCGGATTTTTCCAAGGGGAAATGCCCAATTGAGAAACATGTTTCCCGATCGTGCACCTTTCTAATGCATTTTCCGATCGATCTCCAATGTGCATGATCAATCACTTCGTTCTGAACTTCGGGAATTCTTCTGATTTGCTGTGAAATGCTATGAAATGCATCTTTTTGCTCCCAAACGACCCGAACACCTAGAATCCTGAAAATAAACCAAATATGCAAGTAAAAAACTCGGAATAATGCACAATTGCAGACATAAATGCAACTATTATTTATTAAAACCGAGTAATATCAGGCTCAAGTGTACGAGTCTTAGATCCCAAAACATAATATTTATCTCAACTAGATGAACCACCCTACGAACTAATGTTTAGATGATAATAATTTAGGTTAGTATAGATTTATTAAAATACATATTAAATTTTATAAAAAAATTTTTGTATTTTCCATTTAGATAATATATCATACGCTGCAATATCGTTGATAGTCCACATAAGAACTGCCCGCGTCTTTAAAGTTTGTTGCAATGATTAATCATAAACCAACTACTAGTTCTTCTATAATGTCTTCAATTAATATATCAATGGTTACAGAACCATGTCATGTGCTCGCCTCGGATGATCTAGGCTAGGTACAAGAATAGAGCGAAACAAAAATTATCGACACGTGCACAAAGATGGCAGAAAATTGTAAGGTGTTATGATGATTAGCTACAAAGAATACATCTACTATGCTTTCCAAAATGGTTGAACCCATATGTACTTAATCTAAGTTACACAATTCTTTTCTCGTATAAAAAATCCATATATAGAGCCTGAGAATGACGTCATGCTTCCCAATTTGAAGAATGTGTAATCTTCCCATAAAATTTGTGTTCAACATGCTAGCTTATTGTTGTACTTGTTCTTTCTGATTGATACAACTTCTTTAGCCTATATGTGATGCAGTGCATATCACGTTCCATTTGGTTTTGGTGTTTTTTTCTTTAATAGCTTTATTTTCTTTATTTTTATTTTTTATTTCTTTAGTCATGTGCATGGATTTGCTTGCTTACCTTTAGCTAGATTTAGAGAAGCTTTTATAATCCTAGTTGAATTAGGTTTTATATGATTTTATTATTTACAAGGCCTATCAATTTGTGAAGGCTCTCATTATTGGTTTTATAATATAATTTACGATTTTTGAAACTCTCTTTCTTTCTCACGGCTAGAACCTTGCATTCTCAACGCGTTAAAGATCGCTTAATTTTCCTGAAAATTTTTAGACTAAAAAATAAACTTTGCACTAATGTAGCTTGTGCTACATCAGTTGGTATCAAAACCAAAAACTTTAATTTTCTCAAATTAAATTTGATCCTATAATGGCTCCTCGTAGAAAAAATAATGAAGACCATCAAGAGGAACTTCAACGAACAGTGGAAGCCTTTACTAGTAGCCTTCACGATGCCCTTCTTCGTACTGTAGAAATGGCCATGAGTAATGTTCTTCAACAACAATATCAACCTAGAGCTCGACCTAACGCACATCATTTAAATCATATTGATTTTGGTGATGATGAAATAACAGACAACCTCTTTACAGATAATCCATTCGTCGATAATCGTCATAACATGCATAATCATCACCAAAAAAACCCTCTTGAAAGTCACCCGTCGGACCCTCAAGAGAAACATGACAACAATCAGGATCGCCTTCCAAACCCTACACGTTTGGAATCCATGTTCCGCTTAGAGATACCTGATTTCTCTGGTACTTCTAATGCAGAAAATTTACTTGATAGGTAGCATGTGGTCAAAGAAATGTTGGACTTTAAATCTGTCCCTGATCCCATGCGTATTCCTTTAGTTGCTACAAAGTTTAAGCATCGCGCTATGACTTGGTGGCAACAACTTTAAGTTTCTCGATGTCGTGAAGGGAAATCTAAGATTGAGCCATGGGAAAGGATGAAAAAGCACATGCGGCATGCTTTTCTACCATATAACTATGAGTGCACCCTCTACAATAAGCTTTAAGCTTTATGACAAGGTGCAAGATTGGTCGATGAATATGCAACTGACTTCTTCAATATGACGACTCGTATTCCTCTTTGTGATTCCGAAGAACAACTTATCTCGCGTTTTATTGGTGGCTTAAATTACCAAATACAAATAGTCTTACAATAATTCAACCCTCTTTCCTTCTCTGAAGCAGATCAATGAGCTGTAGCTATGGAGTTGCAATACCGTTCCTCGACTTCATCCTCATCTTCTCGAAAACGGTTTTCATCAACAACTATTAGTGAATCACCTACAAATAATGAGCATACAGTAACTATATTAGAAAGGCTTTATCTATAACACTCATATGCTCTATATGGCCGATGAACACCTTAGGCGGGAGTCCTTTAGTTAAAGGATCCGCTACCATCATATATGTCCTAATATACTCAAATGACACTCTACGTTTTTGCACTTCTTCTTTGACAGAAAAGTACTTTAAATCCATGTGCTTAGCACCCTTGGCGGAATTATCACAATACATTCTAAGCGGCTTAGCTATACTGTCGACAATCCCAAGCCATGAGATAAAGTTTCGCAGCCACAATGCTTGAATGGTGGCCTTAAAGCATGCCACAAAATCAGCCTCCATAGTGGAAGTAGTAATGACAACAAAATTTCCACTCTTCCATGATATCTCTCCCTCAGTCAATAGGAAAATATAGCCAAACGTTTATTTTCTACTATCAACGTATCCATCATAATCTGAATTTGAATATCCAATGAACTCTAAGTGATTAAGGAGGTGTTATTGGTTATTGGGTTTTAATGGATTTTAAAATCCATGTGAAATCACATGTTATTCATTTAATGATTTGTAAATTCTAAATGAAAACACGTGTTATTCATTTAAAAATTTGTAAATTTTAATTGAAATCCAATGTTATTCATTTAATGATTTGTACTTGGATTTTAAAATTCACTTTGTATTTTGGTGGATTTGGAAGTGTTTTAAAGTTAAAATACAAAGGATCAAATCCAAGTTTAAATCGTGGTATTTCAAAATCCACATATTTCCAAATTCTTATAGATTTATAAATCCATTAAAACACCATAACCAATAACACCCCCTAAATTTCCAGTACGTAAGGATGTTCTCTTTGGTTCCTTGCAAGTACTTGAGAACCTTCTTTGTATTTTTCTAGTGGTCCATTCCGGGATTACTTTGATATTGAGACAACATATCAACAACCAAATGGATATATGGTCGAGTACATGTCTGAACATAGTTCAAACTTCCAACCATTGATGCATAGGGAAATTCTTTCAATTTCTTTACGCTCCAATTCATTTCCGGACATTGCATTTTACTGAATTTATTCCCCCTTTGAATTAGAGTTATCCGTGAGGAACATTTTTCGATTTTACATCTCTCTATAATCTTATTGATATATCCTTTCCGAGACATACTTAACAATCTTTGTGATCTACCTTGAAAATTTATATTCCAATCACATAAGCATTCACATGTCATTTGCAACAAGCAAAATATCATCAACATATTAGACTAAAATAAAAAATTTTTTCCAACTGACCTTAATGTAGATACACCGCTCAACAATGATCTCTACAAAACTTTATTATGTGATAATATCATTAAACTTAAAATACATTGTCTGGAAGCTTGTTATAGTCAATATATTGACTTCCTCAGCTTACACACCATGTTTTTCTTTCTTGTGACCACAAACCCTTCAGGTTGGTACATATATGCTTCTTCCTCAAGCTTTCCATAGAGAAAGGCGGTTTTCACATCCATTTGATAAATCTGAAGATCATAATGAGCCATCGAAGCCAAAATAATCCTAAGAGAATCCTTCTTAGATACTAGAGAGAAGGTCTCTTTGTAGTGAATGCCATATTTTTGGGTGAAACCTTTAGCAACAAGGCGAGTCTTGTATCTTTCAATGTTACCTTTCGAGTCGAGTTTAGTCTTAAAGACCCATTTAGATCCAATGGCTTTGAAACTGTCAGACAACTCGACTAAGTCCCAAACTTTATTATCACCCACAGATTTTATTTCTTCTTTTGCAGCATTTAACGAATCTTCAGAATTATCACTTTCCATGGCTTTTTGGAATGAGATTGGATCATCATCAATACTATTAGCTATGTTAATTTCTTCTAGAAATTCCTATTTAGAATTGATTGTTTTGTCATTATATTCACAGTTTCGTCTTCTTGCTTCTTGAGAACTACGAAATCAGGAAACTAGAAGCAGTGTTTGTGGTTCTAATCTGTACAATGGTAGTTTCATTCTCGTGGCATCAATTTCACTCTGTGGCGCTTTAACATACTGTGTATGTCTGTATGAGTTTCTTAGCTTCGGTTTGGCATCATATCCTCTATATATTAAAAGAGAAGATTTTTGTAAAAACAACTTTTATTTCATAATTAATTACATGTAATTGCCATTACACTATCATTAAACCAAACATACTAATAACTCATTTAATTTAAAAAACTAAAAAAATCAAAAGCAATACATGTAAAAAAAATTTTACAATCACTTATTTATTTAATAAAAAATATCTACAAAGAAAAAGTNAGTATCAAACCATATTCAAAAATAAAACTATAATCACTCATTTATTTTAAAAAAATAAAAAAACTCAAAAGCTCATTTATTTAAAATAATAATGTTAGTCTGATATTTAATATATTGATTTTTGACTATAAATGTCATATTTATACTTAAATATATATTTTATATAATTTTTATATTAAATCTAAATATATAATTTATAAAAAAAATTTAATCTCGCGGATAGCGCGGGATATTAACTAGTATATTATTATTATAATTAAAGCAACTCTGGTTTTTTTTCGTAAGAAGACTCTACTTGTATTAGTAATTTAGTAGATAGGTCCCGAAGATTGAATTAATAAGCACTTTTCACCATTTTGTTAAAAAAGTTTTGTTACAAATTGAAAAAAAAAAACGTGTCCAAACTAGATTGAAATCAAGTTCAAATCTTTTAACAAATTTGATTTAACAAATTTGATATTATCTTAGACCCTAAACTCTAAAACACTAAATCTTGACCAACATATTAATCTTTAAATATATCAAACTTCATAAATAAAACAATAAGAATAAATGTTTTATCTTTTGGATACTTTAAACTTATAATACCATTTCTAAATCCTAGACCCTCAACTCTAGAATCTTATTATATAAACCAGAACGCGTTTAATGTGAGCGCGACACATAAGCAAAATTATAATTTATAAGATCATGACATGTGTCATTGTTAATTAAGATTATGACATGTGTCAACTTAGTATTTTAAACTAATAGAAACTTTTTTATTGTTAGTTTGTTTCTCTTTTTACATAATATAATAATAAAAAGAAAATATTTATTGCTCTTTTAAATGGAA
>OVBE01014885.1:0-11810 GCA_900406425.1 Iberis pinnata | reverse complement strand
TGGCGTTGAGGCAGACGAGGGTGAAGTGCATTTCTATTAGCAACAAAAGCTTCAGGGTTGTTGAAATCTCCAACTATAATCCTTTTCTGGTGGGTCATTCACAAGAGCGAAGTAAGTTCCCAACTGATTACCATTACCACCTCTTTATTTTCCCTGTGGCACTTGATTGCCTTCAGCTCCTCCCCATATTGGGTTGATAATCGCATTGTTTACCCGTGGAGGAGGAGGTGGGTTATTGTTCAAAAAAGGTATTAGGATTTTTACGTTCAATTCCTATTATACTATCATGTCATTGTAGTTTAATAGGTTGTCAATCCAATCAGGTGAAGTTATTAGCCACTCTATATATGACCAGATCTACTAATTCAAGGCAAACAATCAAAAAGGTTAACTAACAATCCTAAACCATAGGGCTGGGCGTTCGGATATCTGAATCCGATCGGGTTTGGGTTTTCGGATTTTCGGATTTTCGGGTTTTTAATTATAGAATCCGTTTGGGTATTTTAGGACTTCAGATCGGATTCGGTTCAGTTATACTTGGGTTCGGTTCGGTTTGAGTTCGGGATCGGATTTTCGGATATTTTGGGTTTTTGATTCGTTTCGGGTTTTTTGATTGAAATAAGATATAAATATATAAAATGATTCGAAATGACCAGAATTAATAGTTTGATTACCATTTTCTCCATCATTAATTGGTGTAATAAATTGAAGTTTCTGTAATATGTTAAATCAAATAAACTTGTATGCAAAAAAAAAATCACCAGTTATGATAAAGAGTAAACCAGAAAGTAAAATAATAGCATAATGGTATTAAATTGCAATCCAAAAAATAGTTCCTAAGGATGGGGGTAATTGATCAGTAATCTTTCTTGATCTACCTAGATGCTTAACATACCTCAAGCAAAAGCTAATTCCTAGACAACAGATTCAGAAACAATCAAATTCAATATCTTGATAAATGATCTCAAACTAAGTGATATCTTATGATTATTATGCATTATACATTCCATTATGAATGCATTATAGGCAAATCCACTTGCATATAGGTTGTATAGTATGCATTTGCATTTGCATATGATAGTTTCAGGTGGTAGGAAGCTAAGAGACCAAGTTGTGGATCAAGGAGGGATTTTGAAGGTGAAAAAGAGCAGAAAACAGAGCATACATGTCTATCACATCGGCGAAGCTAAACCGCTGCAATCATACCGGTCATTCACATTGGTGGTTCTAAACTGGTACGAGATGAAGAATTCGGCAGGAGCAAGCCGCGGCATATCACATCGGCCATTCCAAGCTGCGGCAGCCACATCGGCCAACCATACCGGTTTACCCAAACCGGTATGGTCGTCTGAGTCAACCTTTTTATTCCCATTTTGACTATTTTGACCCAATTTTTAGTGGGTTAACCCAAGTGTTTTGGGGTTAACCCAATGGATTTTAGCAACACTATATAAGCTTTTACCCTAATTATTAGGGAGCTAAGCTTTATTTTTCCTAAGAACATTTTGTAAACCTTTGGATCTTAATTTTTTTTGAATTTGATTTCTTGCTTTTGATTGATATTTTCTTTTCCGAATCTTCTTCTAATCATGTCTTATCACACATCTTTCATAAGATTTTGTGCTATCTCTATGATTAGTGAGTAGTGATCATCAAATGAATGGTTGGATAGATTTAGGGAATTAGATGAAGGATTGTGGTGTTTAGGACTTGTAATTCATAAATCTTCTTATAGTTGATGCCCTTAATGCTAGGATTGAATTGATCTCTCACTTCTAGAAGTTAGGAGTTTTGCGCCCGAAAGGTGTTCGACAAAATGCCGGTACCAATCTCTATAAGCTAAATGAGGCCTAGCCAAGACATTGTGTTAGTTAGTTTAGTGGTTAAGATAAATTGGATCTTAATATTTCTTAATTGTGTAGTTTTCCAAGTGATTGTTTAAATTGCATAATTAGGGAAAGAATTAGTGCCATGAAAGTGGATTAGTTTAGGTTTTGGAATTTAGACCAAGGGTTAGCTTAATAGATAGAATATACACCATATGAATTCATTTGATNNNNACCCAAATCAATTACCTAAACCATTCACTTAGTCTTTTACCTTTGAATTTTCAAGTTTAAATTTCTGATGACTTTTTCTAATTACTGTTGACTTTTGAACTGTTGACTTTTATTTGACATTTTAAATTGTGCATGTTTGAATGTTTAAACCAACAATCTTAATGACATAGACAAAGCATGATTCACATAGGATTAATGAGTTGAACTTTACCTGAATTGGATGATATCTTAAGTACTTTAATGACATAATTAAACTTAAGTATTTGCTAGACATAGATTACCAAATTCTCTATTTATCACTAAGCAATATCCAGACCTAACTCTCGCTAACGGAACATTACCTACTAGGCATGAAGAAACAATTTGTTAAAGTTAATAAACACCATAGACAACCAATCTCTTGGGCTAGGAATGTAAGTCTCTGAAATCAAGAGTTAAGGCCAAGCATAGCAAGCACGAGCTTGCGACCCATTTTATATTTTCAAAATTTTACTTTAAAAACCGACTCATTTTAAAAATTTTATTCTAAGAATCGGCCCATGTTTTTCATATAATGGTTTTAGTGACAAAAAAAACTCCAACCAAATTCATTACCTAGTTGAACGATCTTTAAAAAAAGCTACAAAAAAAAAAAAAAANAAAAAAAAAAAAAAAAAAAAAAAAAAAAGAGAGATCCAAGATCATTGTGTTTCTTACTTTTCATTTCCCCTGGTGGGAGGATAGCCAGAGCAACTGTCCACAAGATCTTAGATGTTAAAATCCTTGGTAACCTTTAAATGTGGAAGAAAATATCTCTTTCTTAATTCAATATTAAGTAAACTTTTTTGGGTTAAAAAACTCAAAAATATCACGTCCAGATGGATTTCGTGCTATTTTTTGTTTTAAAAGGTCAATTATGGGCGAAGATGTATTCAATCTTTGAGTTTTTCACACATAGCAAGCTCCTAAACATTGGAATGATACTGCTATTACCCTTATCCTTAAGAAATTGTAGATGATAGAACTGGTGATTTCATGTTTATCTCTTTGTGCAATGTGGTCTACAAGGTGATCTAAAAATTTGCAATCGTATTACTAAGTATCCTATTTAGAATGTTATCCAACCACCAAACTGCTTTTCTTAAAGAAGATTTCTCCTAGAGAATGTGATTTTTGGTGACAAATCTTATACAAGTATATTCAAGCAAAAACCAATAAGAAAAGAAGGCTTTTACAAGTTGACTTTAGGAAAGCCGTTGACACGGTGAATCTTTCATTTTTGTTTCAAATGCTAAGGGCAGCAGGTTCTCTCCCTTTGGCGGATGGCTATGACTAGACTCGAGTTTGGTCCCATCTTTTTTTCACATTTGGACTACACTTTTTGCTTAGTATGACAATTAAGACCACTGTATAAGAACTCTTAAAAGGATTCTGGCTCATGCTCTAATTTACTCAATCTGGATCAAATGCAACACATTGGTCCATGGAGACTCGCCCACAACTCTGCAGACAATCTTCAAGACACTAAACAGGATGATCCCTAATAATATTTGACATTTTGTAATATTTAATACCCACTCATTTTTAATGAAATTTAAATACTAAAGAAAAAAATATAAAAAATATATGGTTATGAAATTTTCTTTTACATCATTCAGGTCAATAAAATTCATTATGGATATTCAATCATTTGAGTAGTTCTAAAGATAATTTCTCATGAAAGTTGAACTTTGTCTAAACCAATATAATAATTCACCAATTAACTACAATTAGTTCATTCTAATTTGAAAGTTCCAATGCAAATCCATTCATACTCTTAAGAGTCTCAGAGTTACATTGCTTTAATCAAGTATGAAACCATAACAATGCTAACAATCTGCCTGCAAAAGACATATATTCACTTTAGAGGTACTATCTCAACTTTTGAAAATTGACATTATCCAAATTTTCCCCTATGGACGGCTGGGACTTTCTGTCCTTGTATGACTAAATTTGTATGTAAATATTACTTTAGAAGAAGTTCTTGTTTTCTTTTAGATCGATTTGAATGAGTTTTCATATTTTTTTGTTGTCACAATTGAGTTTTCATTCTTTCGCTTTTATTATAAGAAAATTATTTTCACTTTTTCAATTGATAGAAAGGGCCAACCAACATTAAAAAGCCCCTTTTGTTTGATTTTAAAAAGTTCAATATCTATTGCAGAACACAGACATGCACGTCAAATGTAATTCTAAACCAATTGACAACAAATTATGTGTAAGCATTTTGTACACATACTAAAGGTGAGATATTACTATACTTCTACTTAATAAATTAGAAATGAATTCTTCTAACTTGGTTTAACTAGCTTTGGTAAAGGCTAAATATGATACTTATTATTATTATTTTTTTCTGTCTTTCAAATTACATGACGTCATTGCTTATTTATTATATACGGCCCTCCAATTTTATCTTATCTTATATATCTTCTATATTGTATTTCCTGCAATGTTTCATTTTTTACCATAATATTTCATTATAAGTGCTTTTTATAGTAAGTGCGGGGAAAAGTGGACAACCCGTGTATAGGCCTACCATTCGTAGTAACTAGGGCTAGACAAATTATCTTTCATATCCGATCCGATTCGATATTTGCTTCGATTCGAATCGAAAAATCCGGATATCCGTAGCTATTCAAATCAAAGCAAATACTAAAACTAATTATTCGTATATAACAAAGCAAATAGCAAATACTAAATTTCAAAAGACTGGATATCCGATTCGCTCTGTATATTACATATATACTACATATATATATATATATATATATATATATATTACACCATATAGATTTATATATTTCACATACTCAATAAATAGAAAACTTAAAAAAAAACATAAATGACAATGATAGGTGTAACCTTCATACGAACTAATAAATACCAATGTGGAAATGATAAAATAATTTACATTACAGTGGAAGAATATATTTTTCGATGTCCTTTACTATTTACAAAAATGAAACGGTCATTTTCCAAAATGTGCGTCTAACTTTTGACATTTTGTTTAATATTTTATCTAAAAGCTAGTTGATTTTAATTATTTACTACTTATTGGATAAGTTTAATATAAATAAATTATATTTGTATAGAAGTTTTTAATATTTTTTGGATATTTGTTGAACTGAAATGAGAAAACTGAATATCCGCAAATATCCGCAAATATCTGTAAAATTCTAAGATATCCGTAAGTCCGGATATTGTGTTTTTTAGTAGCAAAGCAAATCGCTAAATTAGATATCCGTTAAAAACAAACTACATCACAAATATTAAATTTTTACTACTGATCCGCTCCGTGCCTAGCCCTAGTAGTAACAGCTAAACGGCCAACATTTTTACAGGTTAATAAACTTCAATAAATTTTGATGTACAAATGACGTATGCGTTACGTGACCATAGTTATTGTTAGTTTGTTACAAACAGTTTATGGCCGTACGGACATCAATAATTAACTATAAAAACTCAAAAAGTCTAGTAGTCCACTTTCTAGCAACAATAATATAATAGATCGCACTTAAATCATATATTAGCTTCTGAAAATCTTTTAACTAGTGATTCATCTAATATAGCACCATATAATTTTGAATTGGAAGCATATGGATAAATCAAGGTTCAAACCTGACTTATATCCATAAATGAATATAATATTTTTGTAAGATCTACATTAACCAAAAATATTCAAATTGATAAGAAAGTTCTGCAATGACTAAATGGTGATAACCTTTTATCAAGGTTTATGGCCAATAAGAAATACGTGTAAACATTCAATAATTCAAAATTTCACAAGATATTAACTAATAAATACATATTATACAGTTATACAAGAAAATAAAATAAAAAAATAAACAACAAATACATTCTCTACATAGTTTAGGAATCTAGAACCAATGTTTTCAGCATACATCTAGTTTATGAAAGATATAAAATTGGTTTAGTCTATATACCTCCTAATTAATTTTGACCACAAGTTTTCGTTTTTGTTTTTGTTTTTATACGAAGTATATACGAGAAAACCACGTTTTGTTGTTCGTCAAGGACATGAAGATACATACTCACACACACCCACAAAATCAGTCGGGAGCATGTAAAACAAAGTTTGCCTTTTTTGCTTTGCTCCGATCGATATTCATTACACGCAACCGCCCAAATTTTCTTTTACATTTTAGATTATCTGATTATTTATTTTCAAGTCAACATATTGCACCTTTTGTTTCTAGCAATTTATAATTTTGAACTCTATGCGAAAAAATAATTAAGAGCAGCTTTAATTTGGTTCACATATTTTGCAGTTAAACGAAGCAACCAAAAAAAGAGTTTTTTTTTTTTTTTTGTTAAAGGTTGTATTTATTAGACCCAAATATAAGCCCATTACACTTCCATCAGCCCAAACAAAAATGAAAATATATCTGAAGCCCAAAATCCCCAATTCGGATTGGGCTTTTTCAAAACCCTAAAGAGGCCTGGGCCTAATTACAGAATGAAAACCCTAGCAAAAAAATTGAGAACCAATTTTTCGCTGCCGCCGCCGACTAGCTACCAATTCGTCGGTGCTGTCCCACCAACGATCCAGCGGCGGCTCCGAGAAAGCTTTGATGTCGCGCAGACGAACATCATCATCATCCACTTAGATTTCAGATTTCGGAAGAGAGAAAGAGACTGCTCCGGTTGATAGCCACGGTGGTTTCGGAGGAAGGCGGTTAGGTTTCCGTCCTGGTTTTGGGGACGGGTCGAAAAACCGTTGGGCTTGGTTTGGCTTTGTCTCCCGGCGGCGGTGGTCCCTGCACCACCACAAGGAGACGCCGCTTCTCTCTCCGCTGGCTGGACGACCCAAAAACCAGGAGCTTGTGATCCGTCTTTTCTTCACCACCGTCTTTCGAGCTTCATGCAAAGGTAGATCCGGCCAAATCCACCGCCATGGAGCTACTTTTTCCTCATCTGAAAAACTAAAATGAACCAGGGAGAAAGGAAAGATGTAGATCCAGAGAAGTTTTAGGAGATGGGAGAACAAGGCGAGCTCGCAGGAGTTGGGTCTCGCCGGCGAGCCCGAGAACACGGTGCAAGAGAGGCGGTTCGAACGGTGGTGAAAGTCTCGCCTCCTCTAAATCTCTCTTCATGTCTCAATCTTAGATCTGAGTCTAAGAGAAGAGAGAGTTGGAAGAGAGAAAGGTGGAAAGAGAGAGGAAGTTTTTAAAAAGCAATTATTTAACCAAAAAAAGAGTTAACATTCACATAAGAGTTTGATTATGGTTTGACACTCAAAACCGGTTGTAAGTCCAAGAAAAATAACATGAGTTTGCTGTTTGTTTTTAAATATTTAAAAATTGTAGTTGAATGTAATCTACCTTTTTAAAAATATGCAAATTTAGTTTATTATTCGTTTTAAACTGCGAATTTTAAAATTTTAAAATTGGCTAACAAGATTTCTCTTTGTTACCTCTCAACATATATTTCTTAAAGCAAAATACTTTTTCTAGTATTTTTTATACATATATAGTTAAATAAATATGTGTTTTATACACACATCTAGACACAAAATTTATTTTATTAATCTATAATAGTAACATGTTTCCTTAACAAACTACATTTTTGGAATATTAATTAAAAAAACGGCACTTAAATTACACACAGAAACATAAGACTGTCGTACAAAGTGATAAGAAAATCATTAGGGTCTCTAGAAGAAGAACCGCCAAAAAAGTCATCGTCTCATATATAGCAATAAATAGTTGACAAATAATAATTCATAGAAGAAAAAGAAAAAAAGAGAAGTAAATGTCAAGATCACAGCATTTATTTATTTTTTTATTTCATCATAAGAGAGAATGATAGACCAACTGGTTTACATCCCAAAAGATTAGACAGAAGAAAAAACAGGGGATAAGAAGCGAAGCCCTGAAGCAAAACAAAGAGACTGAAAGAACAAGCTAAACCATTCACACCAGTTCAAAGGAACACGAATCTAACTCTGAACCAAAATGAAAGGCTACTCCGAAGCGATAAAGCTTTGGAGCCAAGAAGGAGCTCCTTGAGCTAAATACGATTGCCATCTTCCTTCTAAGACAGCACTTTTGGCAATGAGGAAAGCCGATCTACATCTGAAGCAAGGCTCAAAACAAGAGATGAGAGGCATTTGAGCCAGCAGGTTTCTTAAAGAGTCCGAGAAAGCAATTAGATCAGGTTGCGAGAGAGGATCCTCCATAGCCTACACGAGGGACTTATCTTCAACAGCAAAAAGAACATCATAATGATGAAGAGAGAGCATGCTCTGGATGGCCCATTTAACAGCCTCGTAAAAAGCTTGACATCTTGAAGGTGAGACTGGGAAAGCTGTACGTGAATGAAGGAGGACGACACCATTTGAATCTCTGAGGATCCAGCTACAACCTGAACTATTTTTGATATTGCACCAGAAGACCCCTATATTACACTTAAGCCAAGGAGGTTTCGGTTTAATCCATTTTCCTTTATCAGGAACAGAGTGGGTATTTTGTCTAGCCGCTTCCTCTCTATTGATTTGGTTGGCTATGAACCAATCATGTGAGTCATCTAAGGCTTTTTGTAAGGAGTCTAGAGCTGATAAAGTTTGGTTCTCAATTCTCTCTTTGTTTCTGTTTTTCCATAGGGTCCAAACAATCCAGGGAAAAGATCTTCTGGTTTCAAAGGGAACTCTAGTATCATGAGTTGAGATAAGAAAGTGATTCATGTTTTGGTAGATGCTAGAGCTGTGAAAACCAGATTCGGGGAGAGGGAGGTGAGCTAAAGCCCAAAGTTGTCTTGCTTTTTGACAGGAGAAAAGGATGTGATTCAGGGTTTCTAGTTCCCAACCACAAGCATAGCAAACTGTGTCCATCCGAATACCCCTCTTTTTCAGATTCTCCGCAGATGCAATAGCATTATTTAAAGCCTTCCATAGAAAACTTTTAATTTTGAGTGGACATTTGATTCTCCAGACTTCGGATTTTAAAGAGTTTGAGGAAGGTTGAGCAGATTCTTGAATAATTAGGGATTGATGCTTTGATTGAAAGGCCTGCTGATAACCTGATTTAACTGTGAAATCCCTGCTTTTGTTCCATTCCAGATCCAGTAATCCTCTCTTTGAATAGCTGGTTTAATAGAGAGGATTTTTTTAACGTCTTCGAGATAAAATAAATCCATGAGCTTTAGATGATCCCATGAGTTTGTAATGGGGTCCAACAAATCATATACCACTAGATCCAAGTCAATGGTGATATTTTTGATCAGGGGATTTAACCTTCCTGGAGGTGGTAACCAACCTCCTGTCCAAACATTGATAGAGTGACCATTGCCCACTCTTCTTCGGAGCCCTTTAATCAGCAGCTATCTACCGTATAATATACTCTTCCAGGCGTAAGAGGCTTTTGATCCTTGAGGAGCTTGAAGAAAATCGTCGGAGGGAAAGTATCTGCTTTTTAGAAAAGAGGCGCATAAGCTAGAAGGAGAAACCAATAATCTCCAAGCTTGCTTCCCTAGAAGAGCTTGATTAAAGCATTCAATATCTCGTAAGTTTAGCCCTCCCAAAGACTTAGATAAACATAACCGCTCCCATGCTATCCAATGGATTTTTCTAGCACCTTCCTCTGAGTTCCACCAAAAGGAGGACATGGCAGAGATAAGGCTTTTACACGTTGCTTTGGGAAGCTGAAAACAGCTCATGGCGTAAACTGGTAGTGACAGGGCAACAACTTTTAAAAGGACTTCTTTTCCTCCTTGGGATAGGAGCTTAGTGAACCAGCCCGATAACCGAGATTTGAGCTTGTTTCAAAGGAAATCCAGCAGTTTGATTTTGGAACCAGCGAAAGTTTCAGGAAGACCCAGATATTTCCCTGTTCCACCCTCTTCCTCAATTCCCAAAACTGTTTTGACAATCCTTTTTTGAGCTTCAGGAACCTTATCCCCAAAGGTGATGGATGATTTATGACAGTTAATTGTCTGACCCGAAGCCTGCCGATATTCATCTAAAATATGATGTAAGGATTGAGCTTGAGAGGCTGATGCCTTGAGGATAAAGAGAGTGTCATCTGCGAATAAGATGTGGCTGATTTGAGGCCCTTGACCCGAGAACTGCAAGCCTTGAATCCGATTAGTCCTTTCTGCTGTTCTTAGGGAATTAGATAAACCCTCTGTGCAGATTACAAAGAGAAAGGGGGATAGGGGATCCCTTTGTCTCAACTCTCTTTTAGGAGAAACCATACCAAACGGTTGGTTGTTAATAAGGACCGAGAAGGTAACCGATTTAACGCAGAACATAATCCATCCCACCCATTTTTTGTCAAAACCGAGAGCTAGCATCATCTTTTCTAAATATAACCACTCTACTCTGTCGTATGCCTTGGACATATCGGACTTGATAGCCATATACTGAGAAGAAACTTGATCATGAGTTTTGAGGTTATGAACCACTTCATGGGCTATTAATATGTTATCCGTGATTAACTTACCCGGTACAAAAGCAGGTTGAGTTGGAGAGATTATCATATCAAGGCAAGGTTGAAGTCTTTTTGTCAAAATCTTTGCCACTATTTTGTACATAACATTGCATAATCCTATGGGTCTCAAATCTACCATGTCCTTTGGATTAGGCTTTTTAGGAATAATGCACAAATGGGTATAGTTCCAATCCAAAGGGAAAGCACCTGTCTCAAAAAAGAGCCTGATTTCTTTGACCACTTGGGAACCCACAATATCCCAATGAGATTGATAGAAGAGGCCAGTTAAACCATCAGGCCCCGGGGCACTCGATGGATTGATAGAATGGACCGCCTGGTATATTTCTTGATCAGTTAAAAGGCTGGTCAGATGGAGATTCATTGCGTCCGTAACTTTGCATTGAACTCCCTGGATGAAGGAGTCGATGTGAGTGGGGTTATCTGATGTGAATAACTGTTGAAAATAAGAACAAGCAATATCTCCTTTGGCGGCTTCACTGAAAAGGGTATTTCCTTGTGTATCTTACAATGATTCCAAGAACATTTTTGATCTCTGGGCTTTTACTGCTTGATGAAAGAATTTTGTATTGGAATCTCCTCCTTGTAGCCATCTCTCTCTTGATTTTTGCTGCCAAAATGCTTCTTCATCTTTGTAAGCATGTTTCAGATCTTTTCTCAGCCTATATAAGTGCTGGTAACTCGGATAAAGGCTGGCTTGATGATCTTCATATTGCTTTTGGAGATTCTGGATTCGAGTTTCAGAGTTGGTGTGGAAGCGCCTTTTCCACAAACTTAATTCTTTTCTTGTTTCTTTGATTTTAAAAGTGACAGAGTTCTGTGCAGCATTTGGTGAATGGTTCCAGACAAGATTTATTAGCCTAATCACGTCGTTGTTATGCCTCCATCTTTTTTCATAGCGAAATTGACCTTTGAAACAGTTCTGATGGCCTAGCAAATGAACCAAAACTGGTTTGTGATCAGAGCCTCTCTTTTCTAAGAAGGATTGAGAAGCCATAGGGAAGCTAGCCATCCATTCCTTATTTGCGAAACATCTGTCCAATTTCGATTGAACCCAGTGACCACCTCTTTTACCTGCCCACGTAAAACCATCCCCTAATGCCGGTAATTCTACCATTTGCAACATGATATCATATCGGCAAATGGTTGAAATTGCCTAGGGTCTTTTGGTACTCCACCTTTCTTCTCTCCATTGTGTAAAATGTCGTTAAAGTTGATATTACTCAGATTTAATGCATTTTAGTAGGCATTTATGCCTGCTAAACTT
>OVBE01014884.1:0-11811 GCA_900406425.1 Iberis pinnata | reverse complement strand
GACTACTCAATTTATTTTTGGGGTTTATGGTACATATTTGGGGTTTAGGGTATATATTTGGGGTTTAGGATACATATTTGGGGGTTAGTGTATATATTTTGGGTTTAGGGTATATATTTGGGGTTTAGGGTATATATTTGGGGTTTATATTTTAGAGTTTTTTGATACTATTCACTATTTCATAAATTATTGTCCATTTTTAATAATTTTAATCATGTTATATGTAGAAAAAAGTATTTGTCTTTTTTTGTAAAATTTTGTTATTTAATAATTGAAATTTTATGTTTTTATTAAGTTTACAATATGTTGGATGAAATGTAAAGTGTTAAAAAAAAATTTTCGTATAAGAGAAGAAAGAAAAAGAGAGTAAAAAGAAAAAGAGAGTAAAAATGAGACAAGGGTTAAAAGGGAGATGATGATTGTATAATGTTACTAGAAATCTAATTATACAAACTTATGTCTACTTAGTTTTGATTTTGTTATGTATAGATAGCAAATTAGCCATATATTTTATATCATTTATATATGTGATACAATAGTATTAATGATGCAAAACATTTTTTTCTTTTTTTGCTCGTTTTATTCGAGATCCATCATACTTTTTGTACAAGTATTTACGTGAGTAAATCTGATGTAATATTCCATTTTCTCTTTGTGACATGTTACTGCTGACTCGTTTTCGTTTTGAGCATATACCCAAACACACTCTATTTTCATTCTGTATTTCATATTGATCAAAAATAGATTATAAATTGATGTTAACCATAAAAAATAAAATTACTTTTCATGTTCTGCATTGCACATTAGAAAAGTGGTACCATAATTCTCAACATATATAGTAGTAGTGCTGTTGGCCTAGACTTTTCACTTCCATTTTTGTTACAATCTAATAATCAGTTAAACCATAGTTTTCAGTGACCATATATATATAGACTAACAATTAACAATAATGTATATGATTTCTAAATCTAGAGACGATTCCGTATCAAAGTTAAGTCATGTGAAGAATGAATCAGTGACTTTTTAGCACACGAATATTCCATAATTGTGTAGTTTCAGACCATGACTTATAAGCCGTAGGATATAAAATAAAAGTGCAATAATCAAACATCTTCCATTTGTTAATTGTTATGATTCTTAATCGCGTGGGGACAGCTTGCAACCTCTTTGCTTGTAGTGGGTGCAACCTAATTTCTTCAGCATTCGTTCTATTTTTGAAAGTAGAACTTAATTTGGAATATATAAATATTCTCTTTCAATAGGTTTCTTCACACTTAACATTATATTTGATATTTATACTTCTGTTTCTTTTTCAGAACTTTTTTCACCGGAATGATCTAAGACAAACTATCCTTATAAGTTCTTTTTTTTTTTTTTTAAATATCAATATAACTTTTAAATTTTTTTTTAATAAAAACCAAAAAGTGAAATCTATGCATTAAAATTTAAATCCTCAAAACTATATCCCAACCCCAAAAATTAACCCATAAATCATAAATCTTAATCCTAAAACATAAACTAAAATTTTATATTATAAAAGTTTAAAAATTATTAGTACTTTTGATAAAAGTTATTATTACTTTTGGAAGAAACTATTGATAATAATATTTTTGGAATAAAGAGTTATTTTGGTGGTATTTTAAGCATATATTAACCAGTCAACATATGCTATTGAATTACATTCATAAAAAAATATTTTTATAATGCAATTTTAGATTTGTATCCATTGAACAAATTAAATATTTACATATAGTGGGAAAATAGTGGCATATGGGTTGCAAATAATTATGACATCTTTAACACCACATAGAGTTTAGGGTAAAAAATGAGAAATACTTGCAAATGTAATTAATTTGCGACTAATATATATAACAATTTACAACCAAATCGTGACTGCACCGTACATGGGTGGATTTAGGTAGTTATAGTATGGGGTAAGTGCCACATTCTTATAAAGATTTGTTAGTTTAGTTGGTTATGTTCTTTCATTCACTCTCAAGGTGGAGAGTTCAATACCCAAGTATTTTTCTTTGTTTTTTTTCTTTCTTTTGTTCTTTTGATATAGATTAAAATTTTGTTTTTTGCTTCATACTAATTTATCTCTTAGTTCCGCCCCTGGCACCGTAAATATGTAAAAAAATGGCTTGCTACACAAGCCCAGTATCAACTCGGACATGTGTGGTTTGAGAGCATTTTAGGTGTGTGGCGTGTGCCATTGAGCCACACATCTCTTATGAAAATATAACACTTGCTAAAATATTTATTTACGCTTTTAAAATATTTAGTCACAAAACAGTGGCATATGAATTATGCTTTAGTCACAAAATTGTCACAAATTATTTCTATGAGTCAAAAACACATTTTTGGGGTTTCATAATTTGTTATTTATGATTTTACTAAACACAACACATCATAAATTGTATAAGTTTTCTTATAAATGATAAACATTAGTGTTGATATTTTCATATCAATATTAAACTTATAATCACATTTATTCTTATATTACATATAAGTGTATAACATGTAGTGAAATTTTGAAGTGTATATAAATTAATCAACGTATGCTATTGAATCTGATAAAATTTTATGATTTCTCAAATAATACATTGAGAAAATATTCAATGCAATTTAAAAATTTTATCAATTGAAAATAAAATATTTAC
Organism: Iberis pinnata; assembly: GCA_900406425.1. Classification (NCBI taxonomy): domain Eukaryota; kingdom Viridiplantae; phylum Streptophyta; class Magnoliopsida; order Brassicales; family Brassicaceae; genus Iberis; species Iberis pinnata. Next base: position 9,148 of record OVBE01014884.1, on the reverse strand, counting down.
ATATAGTGGTAAAATAGTGGCATATGAGTTAGGCTTTAGTCACAAAATACTCACAAACTATTTTTATGACTAAAAAACATTTTGGAGTTTTATAAATTTTTTATAAGAACTTACTAAACACATGATCTTATGAATTTTATAAGTTTTTCATTAATTATATAAACATATGTGTTGATATTTTCATACCAATTTGAAACTTATAATATTTATTCTTGTATATATAATTATATATAAATGTACAAATAATAACGTTATTCTTGTTTCAAAAAACGTTATTAATAGATTTTATAGGCTTTTTCTTTTGTTTCAAAAAGATAGATTTTTTTGGATTTTTAATGTGATTTTAATTGCATATTGTAAACTTCAACACACATTAATTGACAAAATTTGAATTTTCTAGAGTACTATTGGTTGAAATTTATAGGAAATGATTTATTTTGAAAAACAATGTATTTAATAATTGATAATGATGTTTTTTTTTTCTTTTTTTTTTACCACGAATATATCATTCCATTGAAGCCCCTAAAGGGAATTACATGATTGGATATTGGATTACAATGACAAAAGAGAAACTTAATTGCATCAGAAAATTTGAATAAAAACCATATTGCACCACGAGAGAACCAAGATGGAAGATTGCCGAGTAAAATCATTCATTTAGATGGCTATGTACTTAAACCAAGTTTCTAAGAATGTTGCCGCAGATGTGATGGAAGATGATGCTTGATGTGTTGCTGTTATAGGAATGATGGTATGATTTAAAGTGAGGCGCATTGATGAGTGACGATCTAAACCCGCCAGTTTTGCCTTGAGAATGGTATGAATTTCTTTTGTAAGTTGTGTGACCGGTTTGGAGATGCAATTGTGAAGCCTACCATTCTTTTCTTTCCACAAGAAATAGACACCAGCTTGGTATAATATCCTGCAAATAACCAACAGTTTCTTGTTAGCAGGATGGAAATTAGTCCACTCGCCATACCTTGAAGCTTGATTTGGAGAAGTTAAGATAGGATTGGAATATAAAGAAGCCCAGAGATCCGATGCATAGTCACAAGTGTATAGGATATGATTGGTAGATTCATGATAAGATGAGCATAACAGACAATCTGAGGGGACATTAATTCCCCAAGGCATTAGTTTATCTCGAGTTGGGAATCTATCGTGAACAACAATCTAATTAAGGAAGGAATGCTTTGGTATTCTTTCATTGAACCAAACCTCCTTGTACCACGGGACTGAAGCAGAAGGGACTCTTAGGGATTCCCTTGTCTTGGTCGAGGAGAATGCTTCTGGTTGAGTTGAATCTGATGTTTGCCATTAGAAGAGATCAGGGTCTGAAGAAATCAGAGATGGCAAGGATGGAGGAAGACATGCACGAAGTAAATTGATAACTCTATTTCTAGATCGAGGAATATTCCATCTTCCAAAGGAAATAGCATGAGAAACTGTCGCCCTTATATTAATTCCAGAAAGTCTTGGGCCTGTTGAACCAATAATATCGAAGAGATTTCCAAGGCATGTCCAATTGTCATGCCAAAAGGATGCTGTTGTTCATGATCCAATTCTGCAAATTGAGAATCTTCTTGCCAGTATTCGGAGCTTCAGAATCTTCCTCCATATCCAACTACCAGCTTTAGCTAGGCCTGCCACCCAAAAATTCTTCCCCTTAATTAAATAAGACTTGATCCATGAGACCCACAAAGAAACCCCTTTGGCAAACAGAATCCAGATCAGTCTTAGATCGAAGACTTGAACACTTAATTCCAGATTTGGAAGGCCTATCCCTCCTTCTCTTTTTGGTGAGCATATAGTTGTCCATGAAATTTTTGCTCCTGTGGATGAGGAGGAGTTGCCTTTCCAGATAAAACATGAACACATTTAGTTTATTTTCTTGAGGCATGATTTAGGAAGTGGAAAAACCGATAACCAAAAGTTCACTATGCTGAGTAGCACAGACTGAACTAATTGGACTCTACCGGCAAATGATATTTTAGCTGTTGGCCAAGATTCGATTTTAGTCCTAACCCTGTCAATTAATGGTTGATAGTCCTCTTTTTTGAGCTTTTATGGGAGGAGAGGAAACCCTAAGTACTTTACAAGAAAAACACCTGGGGTAAGGCCTTTAGATTCTGCCAAACTTCTTGTGAATGGTCTTTTAGCGCCATCTAGAAATAATTTGGATTTGGCTAGATTCAGATTTAGACCTGAACCTATGTAGAATCTGTGAAGAATCGCCAAAATTGCGGAAAAGGAGGCTGAAGTTCCATAAAAAAATATCAGCATATCATTTGCAAAACTCAAATGGGTTATAAGAGGAGATAAGCAATGAGGGTGAGGGATAAACTCCCTTCTTAAAGCTGCTTGATCAAGTTCTTTGGAGAGTATGTCCATAGCCATTACCAAAAGGGAGGATGAGATTGGGTCTCCTTGGCGAAGGCCTTTTGCTCCCGGAAAGTATTCAATGAGTTCACCATTATAAGAAATTAAGAATGTGGTTGAGGTAATACACTCTTCTAACCAGCTTACAAACAATGTGGGAAGTTCAAAGGCCTTAAGGATATTGATGACAAAGTCCCAACTTATGTTGTCATAAGCCTTCATGAGGTCTATTTGAAGACAGCCTCTTGTGATGTTGGAAGAATTTTTGAAACCATTAACAAGCTCAGTTGCTAAGAGGATATTCTCACTCATAAGTCTTCCTTGGACAAATCTCACTTGATTGGGTTGTACCACATCATGAAGAAACAGCTTGAGGCGAGATGCAATAATGCGCGAGATCACTTTATAAACCGTATTGCAGCAAGAGATAGGGCGAAATTCCCGTAGCGTTAGAATCAAGGCTATGACTGTAGCGTTAGACTGGTGGAGTGGAGTGGAGAGACGTTTTGGAAAAAATCTAAAACGGCTGTCATCAGAGCTGGACTAACCGTTTCCCAGTTTGTAACGAAAAATTCTGGAGTAAACCCATCCGGCCCGGGAGCTTTGTTCCTAGGTAACTTGAAAAGCGATTGTTTGATTTCATCATGCGTAGGAATTCTTCTAAGAACCAAGGATAGAGATGTATTACACCGATATGGGTGAATTGCATGGATTTTTTGAACCGTATATGGACTAATGTCATTATTCTTGGTTCCAAGCAGGTTCTTGTAATATTCTGTCACCAATCCTTTTAAAATAATTGGATTAAATATTCTTTGCCATGCCGAATTCTTGAGAGAGATGATGGCATTTTTTCCAATATGTGACTTGATCGATCTATGAAAATAACAGTATTTGAATCTCCTTCTTTAAGCCATCGTATACGAGACTTTTGTTTCAAGAATGTTTCTTCTGCCAATGAAAACCGAAGCCAAGAATCTCTGCAGGCTCTCTCTGTTGTGAAAAGAGTGAAAGAAGGATTGGTGAGAAGTTGCCTTTGAATATCCTCTAGTTTAGCAAAGGCTTCTTGAGTACGTAATTGGATGTTGCTAAATGATGATTTGTTGATACTCTTACAGTAAAATTTGGTGGACTTTAGGTTATGATATAAGGCAGCCATTGGAACAGATGAAAACTGGTGGGAATGCCAAATATTTTGAAGATGAGGCTTGAAACCCGGGTGGGATAGAAAGTGAACCTCGTCTATCGTCTAACTTCTGAAGCATCAAGGGTAACCAGACACGGACTGTGGTCAGATGTTCTAGGGGCATCAAATAGGGCAAAAGAGGAGGGGAAAGCCATGACCCAAGCTTCAGAAACCAGGGCCCTATCCAACTTCCTTGAGGTAGGGGATAGAGGGTTGTTATTTTTCCAAGTGAAATGACAACCTCTAGAGGTGAGATCATATAGATTAGAATCCAACATGGAATTTTGAAGATCTTGCATTCCTCTGATTGATAGATGGGGGTCAGCAAGTGAGTAGGTTTCCTCTGTTGAAAGTATTTGATTAAAGTCTCCCACTACCAGTAGTGGAGAATTGGCCAAAAGTCTGTTGTTAGAGAATTCTCTAATGGCCATCCATAAAGGTCTTCTTTGAGTAAATGTGTTTCTTGCATACACAAATCCTATGTTGATATGAGTATTCGTGACTGGATTAAATACTCCACAAAGAACCAGTTGGTCACTTGTATGAAAGATTACAACTGAAAGAGAGGAATGCCATATGACTACAATGCGGCCATTTGGTGCTGTTTGAGAGTGATTAGATGCAAATTTCCAATTTGGAGCTAATGATGCCACTGTTTCCGATAGATTTTCTTGCTGCAAGTGAGTTTCCAAAAGTCCTCCTATGAGGGGGCGAGAATTAGACATCCAACGCCTTATTGCAAGCTTCCTGGGAGTACCATCTAGTCCTCTTAAATTCCAAGCGAAGCACTTCATATGTACAGACAAAAAGGGTGTTCCAACTGTTAAACTCGAGGGAGGGATATAGATCCTTTTAGGGACCGGTCCCGAGAAGATGAATCTGATGATGTGATAGAGGCTTTTTCCTACTGGATCACTGCTTCATCTGAGCAAAGAGCTATTAGACGACTGCGCAACTCGCGTCGGGCCTCTTTTCTATGCTTTGAAGAAAGATGATTAAAGGAGCTTCCTGACTGAAGCTCTTCTCTGATGCGAATAAGCTCCTGCGCTTTGGAGATGATCTCTGCCTCTTCTTCAAAATGAGATGAGGTGATAGGTTGAATAGGAAATTCCACCAATGCAGGATTTTGGGGAGGAGGAGTTGAGCGCCGAGCAACATAAGTCCAACCATCAACTGGATTGGCCATAGTTTCTGAGGAAGAGTGACATGTTGAGGCCACACCCGATACAGGGACAACAATTGGAGGAGCCTTAGGGGACGAAGAGGGACCTTCCTGCTGAGGTAAAAGTTCTTTATCCCGAGGTTATGAGGTGGACTTAGGATGAATCTGAAGAGAAGGAGGGGGGCCTTGTTTTTGTCCAATTGAGCTGAGTTAGAGACACAATGGTCCGCAATAGATGGACACCTTTGTTTCATGTGGCCAAATTCAGCACAGTGTTCACATTGAGGAGGTAGTCTTGGATATTCGGCTTGAACTACAACTGAGTTTCCTTGTTTGTCCCGAACCTTGACCGCCGAAGGTCTCTTGTTCTTGAGATTGATGCGAATCTTGACTTTGGTGATTCCATTTGAGTATGGAGGTAATGTGGACTTTTCTGTATGAATAGGTTCACCATAGTTACCATATGTCAAGTACCTGCAAGGATAAATATATCTGTTTCTGGTTGAAATGAAACCATCTAACGAGCTGTTTCAACATGATTCTAGTATTATTTATTTTGTATTCTTACATATATCATATATCAGAGACTTCAAACGGGGAAAAAAATTGTTTGACTAAAAACCGAAAAAAAACAGAAAAAAATAAACCACTTGAAGCAGATTTAAATTGTCAACAGGAGACTTCTGAAGCTTATTTAGTAGCCGAAGACTTATGAACCTTATTTAGTAACCGGTTAGTGTTGACTGTTGAATGTAAATGAAAAATTAAGTGGGAGAAGCTTCGATCGAATCCTTTCTGCCCTCAATTATTGTTCATTTTGGTTGCTATTTTCGTGTTTTGTTCTGTGAGATGAAGGAGACAAACCCGGTGTTTCTTTGAGGAACTCATTATTGAGTTTGAATCCAGAATTCAATCGATTCATTGAATTTTGCTAATTAGCTAGTACAAATTGCTTTGTTGTTAGAAATCTATTAGCTCTACTTTGTTAAAGAATTAGTTACGAATGGTGTTTCTTTGAGGAATTCATTATATGGGTTGAATCTAGAATTCAATCGGTTTCTTTGAGGAATTCATTATAGGGTTTTAATCCAGAATTCAATCGATTCATTTAATTTTGCTAATTAGCTATTACAAATTGCTTTGTTGTTAGAAATCTATTAGCTCTACTTTGTTAAAGAATTAGTTACGAATTTAAAGAGGTTAGATTTTGTATTCGGAAGCGTTTCAATTTATCTGTTGTGTTCTTAAGTTTATCCTGACTTGGTTTTTGTTATAACATCATCAAGAAGGCAAAGATTGACGCCATTGTTCTTGACGCACAAAGTATGAAGAGGCGGATTAATAAACGAAAGGAACACTATGGTCGTTGTCATCAGTGCTCGGAAGTCCAAAAACTTATATTTTGCAGTGAATGTAAAAATCTGATGTATTGTTATCAATGTATAGAGACATGGTAAGTTTCTATCTTAGTTTGAAACACATTTCGGTAAAGCATGTTTTGGTTTCTAACTCTATTTGTGCTTTGTTGCAGGTATCCAAATCTAGATAAAAAGGATGTCGGTGAGTGTCCTTCTTGCCGAAAAATTTGTAACTGCAGCAAATGCTTGAAGAGGAATGGTTTAATTGAGGTAAATGAGATTTTGTTCTTAACAGAACCCTAAAATGGTTTGCTTTGTTTTTGACATTGTGTTTGTGTTTCTGTCATATCAAAGAGGAACCTCACAATTTCTAAAGACGCAACCATCTCGAGTACCTTACTGCGTTGATGCTTCCGCTATTGAATAAGTTATTTGAAGCTGAGAAGCAAGAGATTGAAGTCGAGGCAAAGATTCAAAGTATGAATATTCTGATACTAAGACATGGTTTATGTTCCTTCAGAGGGCTTTCTGCTAACATATATATGACCTGTTTTTATAGGATTACCGTCCTCTAAAGTTGAGGTAACTGAGACAACAAACAACATTGAAGAGCGCATGTTCTGGTAAGTTATCTAATACAGAGCTAGGATCTTTCATTTTTTCTAGTGGAACTTACTAAGAATCATTTTGTATTGCAGTAATCACTGCCGTACTTCATTTTTTTACTTGCATCGACGCTACCGAAACTGCAAGTTTGAACTTTGTTTAAATTGGTGTCAAGAAATTTGCCAAAGACGTCGTTCTGCACGACATATAATGAAGGTCGATTATGTGGATAGAGATTATCTTTATATGCAAGGTTTAAGTAATGCACAACCGGGCTCCACTTTCGTTCCTGAGGACAACAAAAAACCTAACCAGTCCGTTGAGTGGCACCCTGATTGCAACCGAAGGATCCCTTGTGCACCAAAAGAGCTAGGTGGTTGTGGTCGTAAGAGACCTTTGGAGCTTAAACGGATTTTTCCACGGACACGGATGTCAGACTTGAAACAAAAAGCAGAGACTTTCATGGCGTCATACAATAAAAGTTCTAGAGTGCCGATCTGTAGGTGTCCTGGTTTGGAAACCGATATGAAGAGAAAAGCAGATTCAAGGAAGAGATCAGAAGACAACTACCTGTTCTCTCCTAAATCTCTTGATGCCTTGAAAGAAGAAGAGCTTATGCATTTTCAAGAGCATTGGGCAAAAGGCGAACCATTAATTGTTAGGAACACTCTCGATAATACACCTAGTTTAAGCTGGGAACCGGAAGTTATGTTGCGATCTTTATGCGAAAACAGAAATTCAGAGACATGCCTGGTCGATGTAACTGAATGTTTAAGTAATTGTGTGATAAAGATTAATGTAAATCACTTCTTTGATGGCTACAAGAAAGGAAGAGAATTTGATGACTTATGGCCTGTGATGCTCAAGATAAAGGACTGGCCCCCTGATGCTAAATTTGAAGATATTTTGCCTCGTCACTATGATGAGTTCATATCTGCTTTACCTTTCCAAGAATATAGTAATCCAAGAACCGGAATTCTTAACATTGCAACAAAGCTTCCTGAAAAGGTTAACAAAGCAGATATGGGTCCCAAAACTTACATTGCCTATGGGATTTCAGATGAGCTAGGGAGAGGCGATTCCGTGACTAAGCTTCACTGTGATATGTCAGATGAGGTTAATATACTGACACATACAGCTGAGGTAACTCTAAGCAAAAAACAAATATAACTGGTTAAAATTCGAAAAGAGAAACAAAAGGACCAGGATAAGCTTGAAATTGGGTGTTGTAGCCAAGAAGAAGATCTCAAGGCAGCAAACATTCTGAAAAGTATGAGTGAAAATAATCAGGAAAAAACGGAAGGTTCTCTTTGGGACATATTTAGGAGAGAAGATGTTCCTAGATTAGAAGAGTATTTGAGAAAGCATTGCAAAGAATTAAGACATACTTTTTGTTGTCCAGTTACGGAGGTAATAAATTCACATACCTGCAACAACTTTTTTAACCACCGAGATTTTACTTTCTTGGTGTACTGACCATTTTTTTTTTTTGAGGTTTGTCATCCGATACATGACCAATCATTTTATTTAACTGTTGAGCATAAAAGAAAACTCAAGCTTGAATTTGGTAAGTAATCGAACAACTATATGTTACATTTGTAACTGTAACATATTTCTTACATTTGTAACTGTAACATATTTCTTGAATGTGATTGTAGGGATCGAGCCATGGACATTTGTGCAAAACCTAGGAGAAGCGGTGTTTATTCCCGCGGGTTGTCCTCATCAACTTCAGAATCTAAAGGTAAAACTTTTACAATTCAGGTAATAAGATTGGGTGATCTGACTCGGAATGCTGAGGTCATTGTAAAATTGAAAAGTTTATGTTTCGTGTGATAGTCATGCACAAAAGTGGCAGTTGACTTTGTGTCACCAGAGAACATCCATGAGTGTCTGCGTCTGACCGAAGAGTTTCGCCAACTTGCCAAGGAACACAGAGCCCAGGAGGACAAACTTGAGGTAAGTCTTCGTTTAAAAAAAAAAAATCTTCGCAGCATCTATATATATTCTTATTTATTAGTATCAATAATATTATTGCGTGTATGATTGATTGATGCCGTGTAGGTTAGCCACACTACTGGTATAAATGACACAATTGGTTAACAACTAGTATAGCTAACAGAAATATACACTTTGATGATAGTACATATTTTCTCTTCGATAATCATCTTCTTTACAATTGCTATTTTCTTTTTAGACAATAATTACTTATTTTATTCATGCATGTACAAGATAAAGAATTCGATGCTCCTCCTCCGTCTGAATCCCGATTACTCTCATTTACCCCTTCTCTGGAACCAGTACTCGATCTTCATTTGTCTAAATCAGACCGCCGAGTAATCCATGTTAGCTCCCAAGTGCCCAAGTCTCGGCCTTCACTAGCAGTTCCTCCTAAATCAGAACTCTGGGCCGAAAAATTCAAGTCATCGCTTCAGAATCTCTCAAAATCGGTGGAAC
>OVBE01014883.1:0-11812 GCA_900406425.1 Iberis pinnata | reverse complement strand
TATGCGATTTTCCCTATATTTTTATATTCCTTGTGTTTTATATTTTTTTTAAAAAAAATAGGCTAAAAAATACAAATTCAAAGACAGAAAATGTTTCGGAAACGTCCCCTAACCCACTACCGTCTCCGATTGTAACCGAAACCTTTGAGGGACGTTTCCGAACTGTCCCCACGAAGTCCCAGTCTCCGAAACGTTTCCGATGCGGGAAACGCCACTTAATAGAAGTCCCCGTGCAGCACAGCAAACCAATCTCTCCAACCTACTCTCAATGGCGATACTCTCTTCCCTGATTTAAGCATCAACGCGTCTTCCACAGTCGTAACCTCCACCATTTTCCTTCCAATCGAATTGTCGAGAGGAACATCGTCATATCCAAACGAAATTTTGCTATTTCCCCTGAATTATCATCTTTAGCAATTCATGATCCGATACTGAAACCTGCGTAATCGTAATCCCACTCGTAGATCGATCTTTTGTTGAAAGCTCTTCTAATAACACCGTGAATGTGATCGAAGTAAAACCCAGCAGGAGAAGCTTTGATTCCGACTACGATTGTTTCGGTCGTCTTCGATCGCATCGTCGTGCTCGTCGATTTTATCCTCGGTAGAGGTAATATATCCTCTTCCTCTGCCGGTTTCCACACATTGGAATCTAAGACGAGGACGGAATCTGAGAACAAACTGCGTCTTTGCCGGAGCGGAGGTGGCTCTGCGAGTGAGAGGAGAAGAGTGAGAGACGCGTATAAAGAAAATTGAACAGGGTTATAATGATCTTTTTATCATAATTTTTAATGGCAAATTTGATTAGGATTTTGAAAGTGGTAAATTTGAAAAATGACATCTTCAAAATGGTATTTTTCAAAATTTTTCTAAAATATATAAATATATAAAAAATTATTATATAATATTGTGATTAAATAGTTTGGATAGAAAAGAAATATCAAAAATCCCAACAATCAATAGAATTAGGGTCTTGAATATCTATTCTAATTTTTGTGATATTTTTGAGAATGACTCATAATTTTTTGCCAGCAAAATTAGAGAAATTTCTTCAAATATCACTAAAACTTGTATATATGTCAAAAATACAACCCATTCCATTACGTTTCACTAATATCATTATTTTAATTGTGAAAAAGACTCTTACACCCTTAACTAAATATATTTGTTTGAAAGAAGGTCAATAACAATTTATGGGCGTCTGAGAAATACGAAGAAATGGTGAAGCGAGATCTCTTCTCCATCGAACGTAATCGGAGCTTGTGGCATATCATTTCCTCAATTGAGCAAAAGGAAAAAAGCCTTAATAACGATTATCACATCTTTTCGATCCGAGATAATAGGTCTAAGATCGAAATACTTAGATTTTTAGAATATGTGATAGAATCTTTAAGTTGCTCGATTTTAGACTCATCCAAGCCACTTACAAATCTGCATAGATTTTAATTTCTTCATTTCATAATCTATATCTTGAATCCACTAGTTTGTATATTATATGTTCCACTTTAATTTTGTGCATCTCTTATCGATCTCACAAATTGTTGTAAGTCTTATTATATGGAAAAAGCATGGTATCATCCTCCATATGGGTGAGTGGTTAAATCCACATGGCTAAAACCGGTCTGCATCTATATCTTGTGGTTATATCTGCAATATAATTTTAGAAGGAGATGGATATTGATAGTAACATGAGAGTTCTAACATTTTAATTTCAATTTGATGGTGAAACAGATGATTAACGACAATTTGATATACTTCATTTGCCTCTTTCAAATAATTGATGAATATAAAAAAATCATATAGAGCCAATTAGGCTCTAGCCACTATACTCTTGCTTACACTAAAACAAAACATCTCTCCCTTTTGCTACACTATAACTGGTTAGGTAATTACTTTATAAAATTAATACGGTCATGCCACTTCAACCGTGGAAATCATTAAAATTTTAAACATAATAATAGCTTGAAGAAAATTGTAGACACGAGGGAATCTTTAGTTGTATTAATAATCTTATTTTCAATTGATTTTCACGTAGCAACTTTTTTTTCATAATAGTTATTTCTGGATATAAATATAAAATATATTTATATTTCTTACACTCATACAACAGTTAGATATTAAACCGTATTTTTATTTTAGATAAAAGACTACGCACTTATTTCTTTAAAACCATGCAAAAAACTGCATCTAATTTTCTCATTTCTTTCTTTTTGGCGTTCCCACGATGTAATCCAATCAAATATTACCTAACACATAATATAACTGAATAGTAGAATTAGTCTATTAGCATCGATGTACTATGCACTTCTTTTGGAAGATTACAAGATCTGGAATGTACAAAATGACATTACATAAAAAACAATCATGCAAGATTTTTCAAATCATAATTGTAATAATAATAATTGATGATACACGATTCAACCGATTATGTTTAACATTGTGTTACCTTTGTAGCATAATATATTTGATAAAAAAATATAAAAAGCCAATTTTAATGTAAGAGTTTCCGTGCGTCACGCGCGGGTGATTTTCCTAGTTGTAATAATGAGAATTAACCACACTAATTTTAATTTTCCAAAAATATGGCTATCATTGATCACTTTGTGAAAATTAAGATAAGGCAGACATAGAAAAACAGACATATCAAATAAAGTTAGAGAGCTAAGATCATCTCCTTTGGTGTATTTAGTGAGTTTTTTAATGGGCTTTAATAAATGATTAAAATTAAAGAAAAATATGTTAACACACTATAAACAGGTTAATCAATTTTAAGTTAAGATACCGTTAGGGGTCAAACATTCATTGGATTTTTTTTAATTTAAAATTTTATTTTGTCCATTCTTTTTACATTTTGGATTAAGAACCAAAGGGTTCTTCACTAATGGAGGGAGTTTTAGTTTTAAGAACTTTTTATTCTTAACCTTCTAATTGGACTATAAAAATTATTAAAAATCTTTAAAGAAATTTCTATGCTCTAATAAAAAATAAAAAAACTGACATATATCAAATAATGTAATAGAGATATAACAAAGGAAACAGAAAATAGAGGATGAAGAAACGTTAAGATGGAAAATATGGTTACCTAAAACACTGTTAATTCGGTCTAAGGCAAGACCACTTAGACCAGTACATTCTTATTATCATAATCAAAAACCTTTGAATGGAATCCACAATGACCCTTGAAGCTCTTATTGCAATAAATATAAAAACTTAAGCAAAAAAGACCTTTTTAATCCTGAGGCTCATTCTTCCTTCCAACTTCATTTGCTTGCTTGTCATCCAAAAGCCGACCAGTCTCTTCATCAGTCTGCTGAGTAGTCTTGTTAGCTTCTTTAGCCTTCAAAGCTTGCAATTTAGCGTGATTATAATAAGCAACACCCAAGAAAGCGATCCCATAACCAAATAGATTAACAGGAGTGACGGTATCTTTAATGACAGACCAGGAGAAAGCGATCAAGATCCAATCTTTAACCACACCAGCAACATTCATTGTCAAAGCAGAAGTTTTACCCACGAGAAGGAAAACAGCAAGATTCAAAGCAAAGGCACAAAAGGAGTTGGTCCCAAAAACGACGTAATCGAAATGGAAGCTAGAAGTATCTCTTAAAACCGGAAACTCCACAATCATCCAAGGAACAAACAAAAACGCTAAGCAACAAGGAGCAACATAGTATAGAGAAGTAATTGGATTCAATGTGATTCCTTTAGAAGTAAGCAAGATCTGAATCAATACCAATCTAGTCGCTTCAAAAGCAACCGCACCTAGCTGAAGAATCACACCCCAAACATCGAACCTAGCTTCTCCATAAGCAGCAATCGCGACACCGAATGAAATCGAGAGCATATTAAACATAGTTTCTGATTTGAAACCTTCTTTCTTAAACATAACACCGATTGAGTAAACAGCCACTGGCATTAAGGCTTTGAGCATTTGTATGAAAGAGACGGAGAGGTAAATGTAAGCGGAGTTTGAGAGCCAGAGAGAGAGAGAATACAAGGCGCCGATTGGAACGACAGATCTGAGATAAGTTTCCCGAGACATTGACACTGGCTCCACGAATCCAAGGACCTTGATGATCAGAAAAGCTAAGGTTGAACAAAAGGACATGTGGATCATTGTGAGAGAGATTGGAAAAGGCCAATCGTACATCTTCTTGTCCAGGATGTATTTGTTGTACACGATGACCGTGAAGCTCAGGAAGATCCATATCGCAACGTAAGTGTAAGAGAGGATGATGTTCTTAATCACGCCTTCGCTCAGTGCTCCGCCTTTCCCCATTCCCGACTCAAGTTTGTTGAGATCCTCAAAAAACGTTTATTCAGAGTTTACCACGAAAACACAAGAGTCCCACATAACTGAACTCTTCCACCTATTTATGTATACTATAAAAAGAGAGTTTGTGTCTCACAAAAAATTGACACATCAGCTCATATTTTTATGACAACTCGCTTTTTATTTATTTATTTTTTAATGAAAAAACAAGGTTACATTAGTTTTTTCACCTTCGTTCAAACTTCTCGAGGCGAGAAGATTAATGGCTTTGGTATTTGTTTATATCTTCCATCGGATTCCTTCATCTCTCTTTTAAAAGAAGAAGAATATTATTCGCTTTGGTATTCGTGGTATTCATCTCTATAAAATTCCTTCATTTCTCTTTGTTTATAGCTTCGATTTGTTTTCCCTGTATATATTAGTTGTTATTTGCTTAAATTGCTTCTGAATACATGAGGTTAAGGTTTTGTTTTACTATTACTGGTTTTTATTGTGTTTGAATCGAAAGTAGAGTTTGATGTTTTGGTGAAGTCATCTGTTTTGATGGTTAAATCTTTGTATTTGTGTGTTTTTTATTCTAAATTAGAAGCGTCTTTGTGTTGTCATCGATATTAATTTCTGTTTTCTTCTTCTGGTATTTCATAAGTGAGAAGTCTCAGTGAACCCCTTTTGAAGTTAATGTAACCATCCAATGGGATGGTTATGTCACTGATTTCCAGATTAGATGTCCCATGAAGGAGAAGAAATACAACAAATATTGTGCTGAATCTGTTATCAAATCTTTTGGTTAGTTTATTTTATGTGTAGGTCAAATTAAAGAAAGGCAAAACCATTTTTTTCTGGGAGAATGAGACATATTTTCTGTCTTTACAGGAATCGGTAGTAGAAAAGTTGCCAAGTGTATGGGAAACCCTGACGCTGACATGGACAATCCAATTATTAAGGAAGAGTAGGATGCTCAAGTAAAAAGACCTATAACTTTTATACATCTAAACTGTCCAGCAGGCATCTCACGGTTATGTTTGGGACTGGCATGTTATGCAGGTTGGCAAGGGTTCTAGGGGTGATGTTACCATATTGCCTACCTTGGTTGTCAACAATAGACAGTACCGAGGTTTGTCTTGCAGTGTTAACGTAAAACTTCAATACATGTAGTTTACTATGCTTAATTGAATTTTGCATTGCAGGAAAGTTGAAGAAGATTGTAGTACTCAAGGCACTATGTTCTGGTTTTGAGGAGACGACTAAACCAGCTATATGCCTAAGCACATGTATATATTGTTGGTTAATTTATTTTAACGTGTTAATCTTGACTAATACTGGGTGTTTCGGATTGTATCCACTGGCTTGCTTGTTGGTGTATCTGATCCGATAAACTATTGTGGGATAAGTTTAAGATTTAATTTTGGAAATATTTTAGTTTTTAGTTGTTGCCCAAACTTGCCTGTACTTGTGCCAGAACTATCCGATCCTAACTATTTGTGGGAGTAGCTTTAATTATCAGTGAATTACACGTTTTAATTATCTTTGGTTAAACACAATCTTGGTGAACTAGGCTGATATGGCTCGAGTGACTAATTCTTATATCATTTCAAATTTTGTTTCATGATTTTCTATTGTGTCTAACAGTGAAGGAGCTAGAATTACATTGGGTTATATTAATACGATACTTGGTCAACCATCACTTATCCAAGAATCTTCCATGGGTAAATTTCCACTGGCGTGCTCAGTATCTCAATTGAAGAACACAAAAAATGTTTTGTTTTTTGCTTTGGTTTGAAGAAGAAGAATGTGTTAAACTTTTGGTGTAAAAGTCAAAAGCAAAGCAAGTAGTTAAAATTGCTATACATGGACAAGTTTAAAGGTGTTTCTCAACCTGTCTTTCACGAATGAGCTCAGGTTTTTTCAAATTATATCTACTCACGAACCTTTTTTTTACCATTTGTTGGCAGCAGACATGTAATCTCCTATTATTCAAAAATGTATTAATAATGCTTACAAAAATGTAAGTTCTTTTCCTTTGCCCATTGAAACTTTGACATGAGTAACAAGAATGGTTAAAGCAACAGAGTTTAATCAGAAAATGTGATTTTTTGGAATCTTTCAATTGAGGACGATGGCGAATAAAACACACAATCTATGTTTTTAACTAGCATGTTGTTTGCATTGAACTATCTATTACTATGCCATCATTCATTTTTAAAAAACTTACTTTACATCCTTTCAAATGTTACACAATATCGGCCAAATATTTAATTGAATATGTTTTAATAATCATAAAATTTATATTCACTAAACATTTACAAATTAAAACTATATAATCAAAGTTTTCTCAAATTTATGTACAAAAAATTAAACCCGCGTGTCTACTAACAACAATAAAAAAAAACAACGACAAACTCATCTACAAAAAATCACTAATATACAAGTGATTGTTATTGATTAACAATTCAAATTAAATTGGGTAGTCTTGATGATCATAATTTAAAACTTACTATATATTTACAAATTGTTACTATATAATCTAAGTTTATTTAAAAATTATTATAAAAGATTACACCCGCGTGTCTACGCGGGTCATCACCTAGTATTATATAATTATGTATTTTCCTTTTGAAGCACTTTCAAAGTTTTTTATTTTTTGTCCTTATATAAAAGACAATAATGGGAGATGGAGATGTCTATAGATTTCTTTTTCAAACTATTAAAATTTTTTTAGGGTGAGTGATGCTGTTAAATAGTCTATTTAGATCTAATGTGTGACATTATTTTTGATAAATAAAAAAAGAAGATTTCGTAATTCTACTTCCAAAAAAATCAACCAATAAAGCGACTGCACCTCAAATGAGTAACTGCGACGCATCATAGTATATACTCCCTCCGTCCCACTTTAAGTGGTCTTTTAGGATTTTTATTTTGTACCAGTTTAAGTGATGTTCTCTTTATCCTATATAGAAATTATTAGTGTTTCATTTTTTTACCCTTATTTATCATTATTAGTTTTGGTCAAAATGTTCAATATCCAAAAATGACTAAACAAAACTATTTTTATTTCCATCTATACAATATTAATGAGTTAGAGAGATAAAAATGGAGCATTCAATTCAACTGATTACAAGATTTTTCATATCCCCTATAAACTTAACCATGTGTTCATTCCACTTTCTTTGACACTTGAAAAAATCATTCATAATGAAAAAAGAGCAGAGCAGTGACATGATCAAAAACGAAAGGAGCAAAGATGTAACAAAAGAAGAAGAAAGCAAGGATGTTCGACTTATTTAAAAATACATCAACGGTGAAATTGATCTGAATAAGCCTTACTACAATGACAACAAAGAGTATGATGAAGTTGTATTGGATCTATTGAAAATTTATGTGCCATCTTTTTTCTAGAGTGAGAAATAGGTTATCATCCATTGTAGTACTTTTGAATCTATTTTAATAAGAAAATTGTGATATATTTTCACATTTCCTACATTTTTCCTTTCTAGTGTGTGGAATCGCTTTTATCATCACAAAACTGATTGTGCTTTAATAAGTTACAGTACATATTTTGCAAGGACACCAAAACAAAAGTTACTGCCAGTTTTATTTAAATTGTATGTTAAGTTAATAACTTTTGTTGTTCATATCAATAAGAAAAAATATTACAGTGAAACCCATCTATAGGCTTCACATAAACGTGAATAATTTTAAATATAAACTTAATTATTTATGAAGAAGAACATAACCATTTCAGAATAAAAAAACACAATACAAAAACATAAAACCTCCCAAGTACTAATCTCTTGATGCTAACATGTTCATCGCATTTTGAACGAGTGAAGCATCACAACTGATTTGAATAGGTAAACGACGTTCTCTTGCGAGTGTAGACTTTTTCATATGAGGAATTTTGTACCTGTTTAATCCTCCGATTTTCATAACTTCCTTTATGCAACTCTGAAGAGTCAGAAAAATACAATTTATATTTTCGGACTTGTATTCTACAAATGACTCTTCCACAACCCGAACAAGATCTGCAACGGTTTTGGGACATGTCTGGTGTTGTAGAGATTGAATGGCACTGGAAAAACCAAGATCTAAAATATTTAAATCCGGTGAGTTGGGTGGTTGGCACATTAACCGGATATCAAAACCATTTTTCGAAGCAGCTTCGTTAAATTCTTCATCGCCACAATTTATGTGGGTTCTAGCGTTGTCTTGCTGAATAAATATAGTCTTCCCATGATCTTCTTTTGGACACCTCTCATGAATCATCGAAATGAATTTATTAATCAAACAAGCTCTTATATCCTCCCTCTTAACATAAGTACACGCCTTCATTTCGAGAGTTCCAGCCTCTCTATTTTTACTTGTTCTCTTAGCTGGTTCCATAGAAACGAAAGGAAATATTTCTATTTTTCTAGAAAATACCTCATTGCCTTCTTCATCAAACCTTGGTCGAGCCATCGCAGCCATAAACATCACCTTTGTGATAAAATTTTTACTTTGACATGTGCGATATGGTTCTTTTTCAGATGGAAGTAGATAATACTTCTCCATTTTCTTTGTCATGTAAAACCACTTCTCATCTATATGCACAATATTGTACATATCGATGAATTTTGGTTCAAAAGACAAAGAATTTTTATCCAACATGGACAAACAAAAATCTAATATTTTCTTTCTAGTTTCTTCCTTCAAACCTGGTTTAATGGCATTTGTATGACGTCGTATATCTCCTTTCTTTATACGTCGATGTAATGTTGACTTGCTCATACCCAAAGATGCTGAAAGTGATCTTACAGTCGTTCTCTTGTGTAACGGAGTAGCAAGAACTTTAGGCAAATCAAGTGGAATTTGCTTCCGCCCACAGTTTCCTGACCTTTTGTGAGAAACATTGATTTCACCATCATTAGCACTTTCCTTTGCTCGGTTCCAAATTCTTTGCACCGTTTGGATTGATACCCCAAATAAATTTGAGACTTCACGTGTAGTATTTTTTGCTTTATTCTCCCTAGTAGTTCTCTCCATAAGAGCATTGTATATTGCCCATCTGTCTTTGTTTGAGAGATTTTTTGATACGTGACGTGTTTCATCGTCATTACCCACGTCTGCAAATTACGTTAGAGTAAAAACTAAATCTGTTAAATTTGTCAATGACAAACACCTTAACATGGATTAAATAAAAAATACATTAGCTTTAACATGTTCATGATGAGCAATAAACTATAAACAAATTACTTATAGATTAAAATAATAACTCCATGTGCATTAGATTACCACATAACAATATAAAAAACAAAACCATTTTAAATCAAGAGTGATAGTCATCAACTAATTAACAGACTTTTAAAAAGTAAAATAAACCTATATTGTGTGTGTACTCGTCCAAATAGTTTGGATTATTATGACATGGAAAATCATCATCCAATCTATTATGATGTGAAAACTCAACATCTCCAATGTTTACACTTTCTTCATTCACTGGACTTTTGTTTAAATCAAAAAGACATTCTCTCTCATCTTCCAGATCAAAATTAACAACTCTCTCATCATTTGTAATTGGGAGATTCAGATCAAAATTAAAAGACATGAATGAACTATAATTTGTTAGTTAGTTGATCCATGTTATATAAGAATGGAAAGTTACGATCATTTTCATTTTGCCTCCATTCCAAAATTTGATTTTTTTTCTTAGAACGAAAATTTCACTTTCATTCTTTGGCTCCATGTTATGTAAAATTTTCTGTAATTGATAACTGTCACACTAAAACATATACGTGTCTTGACCAAGAAGTAATGAAAAAATGATTGATTTATTTACAAAATTTATTATCTCAGTTAATGGTTAGTTGACCATTCAACTTGGGATTGATACGCATGACATATTATTAAACCATCAAACAAAAATCTATTGATAAACTATTGAAATAAAAACATAAATGAGGCTAGTTTATGTATTTTGTTTTCTTTCTTAATTGGTGTGTAAAATCCTTAAAACCCAGTTAAAATGGGACATAGGGAGTAGAATTTTAAATAATATACATATATTTATTACTGTAGAGTTATATATATTTTCATTTTTGTTGTTCTAGTTGTAATTTAGGTAACAAAAGAAATTGTAAATTAATACTTGGGTCAACCGTAAGTCAACCGCGAGTTAATAATTTGATTAATACTTGTATTATATATATATATATATATATATATATTTATGAATATATCTTATATAAATATTTAAAAAATAAAATAAAATAAATCTTCTGATAATTTGTAACAGATTTTATATAAATTCTAAATTAAATAATACTCCCTCTAATCCAAAATATAAGACTTTCTAGAGTGTTATTTTGTTTCAAAATATAAGATCTTTTCAAATATCTATGCAATTTTATAGTTCACAACCAATGAAAATATATTTACTTATTATTGCTTGGTTAAACTTTTACTTTCTTAATCTTTGTGCTTTTTCTAGACAACCTTATATTTTGGAAAGAAGATAACAAAAAAACATGATGAAAAATATCTAACGATAAATGTAAACTAGTAATTCACAATCTAGATTATTAGTATTAATAAAAGCAAGTATAATAGTATAAAATAAACTAACTAATACCAAAAATAAATAAAACATCACTTTAACCAATTTTCATTCATTTATTTTACAAAATGTTTGTCGTATTCTTCGAGTGACATACTGCAATCTTCATTAATTCTATAAACTCACAAAATAATTGTATATGTTAGTTAATTATATTTACAAAAAAATATTTTTATATAAAAATAAAATATTAACTTTATTAATTGGAGTTGCACAACTTTTTTTATTAATTAGTATATTGACCGGGTCCTTCCGGTTGATCCGGGTCGCGGTTTAGCCATGATTTTCATCAGGTTTCACCGATTTTAAAGAGGTCGTTTTTAAGACAAATCCAACCCGAATTCTTCACCGAGTCACCGGTTCGACCACGGGTCCAGATCGGGTTTCAAAACACTGCTATTAATCGACTACATAAATATGTTGTTTAGAAATTACAATCAATCAAAACGGTATTGTTTTGGAACTAATTCTCAAAACCCTCACAAAACTGTTTCTTCGTTTTCGTTTTTCTCGTTTTCTCTGTTTTTCTTCACATTGTCTTTCTAGTATAGTTACCATTTGTTTTATTTTCCTAATGGATGATTCATAATCTTTTTATGAATTTATTTGTTACTTAGAAATATGTCTCTTTCTTTTTGTTCCAATCGTCGTTTTGTGTTTTGTTCTTTTTTTGAACTTGACTATGCACTACAAGAACAAGGGGGGGTTTTTGACGGAATTTTCTTACAGGAAAAATCCGTCAGAAAAAGTTACGGAATAATTGACGGAATTTCTGACGGCATATTACTGACTGACAAGTTCCGTCAGAAACCCGTCAGAAATCCTGTCAAAAATTTTGTCCGATGTAAACTATCCGTTATTAGTCATTAACAACGGATATATTTGATATTTGTTACTGTTGGGCCTGGGCTTAGCAGCCCTGAAAAGCCCAATCAGAATTGGGCCCAACCA
>OVBE01014882.1:0-11812 GCA_900406425.1 Iberis pinnata | reverse complement strand
TAAACATAAGCAACTTCGATAAGCATTGAAACAAAACAAAAAAATGAAATTTACAATAAGATTTTTTCTTGGAAGTTACCAAAGAGATATTAAATCTTACATGCTTCTTTAATAACACTTTCATTGATATCACAAGCAAATAAATTTCAACTATTCCATTTGTGAAATTAACAAAACACCAAATCGAATTTAAAGAAAATGTATAACTTGTGATATCATATAAACTGAGGAGGCTGGTTGAACTAACAACTCTGAACTACTGTTACCCTGAGTCTCTCCAGTTATAGATCGATATCATGTAGCTAAAAATATGTGCAAAAACTCATCAAAACCGAGCGACTATAATCAATGGAACACATGGAGCTATTTGTTGGGTTATACAAAACTTAGAAAGAGATTAAGAAAAACTTGTTGGTAGTTGATGCAACATGACGAACGTGCAGTTATAATATCTTCAATGCAAATTATAACCTGCAAGAACGACACAAACAATAAACTAAAATCAAAGAATAGAAAAACAAATTAAAAATATGCAGATGCAACTCAAATCTAAATAACACAAAGAACAAATCCTAAGAGACCTAAAGAACAAACACTAAAAATGTTAAAACCTAAAAAATACAATGTAGAATTAGAAAATGATGGAGGTCTTTATAGATATAGCAAACCCTAAAATTTGATGTGATATATATACGTTTATAGAATAAAATAAAATAATTATTCAAATTTATCCTAATATATTAAAAAGTAATATTTCCTTAACAAACATATCTTGGAGTATATAATGACACATCAAATATTTTTAAATTTAATTTTAGAATTAAATATTTATTAAAAACAAATTTTAAAATTAAAGATAACAAGTTTATTTGTCTTTATAGATATAGAAAACCCTAAAATTTGATGTGATATATTTACATTTACAGAATAAAATAAAATAATTATTTGAATATATCATAATATATTAAAAAGTAATATTTTTTAACAAACATATATACATACCAAAAATCTTAGAGTATATAATGACACATCAAATATTTTTAAAATTTAATTTTTGAATTAAATATTTATTAAAAACGAATTTTAAAATTAAAAAGAACAAATTTATTTGCTTTACAGATATAGCAAACCCTAAAATTTGATGTGATATATTTACGTTAATAGAATTAAAAAATAATTATTTGAATATATCATAATATATTAAAAAGTAATATTTCCTTAACAACATATATACATACCAAAAATCTTGGAGAATATAATGACACATCAAATATTTTTAGAATTTAATTTTTTAATTAAATATTTATTAAAAACGAATTTTAAAATTAAAGAGAACAAATTTATTTGTATTTATAAAAATAACAAACCCTAAAATTTGATGTGATATAATAACGTTTATTGAATAAAATAAAATAATTATTCCAATATATCCTAATATATTATAAAGTAATATTTCCTTAAAAAACATATAGACATACCAAAAATCTTGGAGTATATAATGACACATCAAATATTTTATAAATTTTATTTCTGAATTAAATATTTATTAAAAACGAATTTAAAAATTTAAAAAAAAAAACAAATTTATTTGCTCTATAGATATAGAAAATCCTAAAATTTGATGTGAATATATTTACGTTTATAGAATAAAAAAATAATTATACGAACATATCCTAATATATTAAAAAGTAATCTTTTCTTAACAAACATATATACATACCAAAAATCTTGGAGTATATAATGGCACATCAAATATTTTTAAAATTTAATTTTTGAAATAAATATTTATTAAAAAATAATTTTAAAATTAAAGAGAAGAAATTTATTTGTCTTTATAGATATAGCAAACCTAAAATTTGATGTGATATATTTATATTTATAGAATAAAATAAAATAATTATTCGAATATATCCTAATATATTGAAAACTAATATTTCCTTAACAAACATATATAGATACCAAAAATCTTGGAGTATATAATGACACATCAAATATTTTTAAAATTTAATTTTTGAATTAAATATATATTAAAAATAATTTTAAAATTAAAAAGAACAAATTATTTGCTTTATAAATGTAGCAAACCCTAAAATTTGATGTGATATATTTACTTTTATAGAATATAAAAATAATTATTTGAATATTTCATAATATATTAAAAAGTAATATTTCCTTAACAAACATATATACATACCAAAAAATTATATGACACATCAAATATTTTTAAAATTAAATTTTTGAATTAAATATTTATTAAAAACAAATTTTAAAATTAAAGAGAACAAAAATTTATTTGTCTTTATAGATATAACAAACCATAAAATTTGATGTGATATATTTACGTTTATAAAATAAAATAAAATAAATATTCGAATATATTCTAATATATTAAAAAGTAATATTTACTTAAAAAACATATAGACATACCAAAAATCTTGGAGTATATAATGACACAACAAATATTTTCTAAATTTAATTTTTGAATTAAATATTTATTAAAACTTTTAAAATTAAAAAGATCAAATTTATTTGCTTTATAGATATAGCAAACTCTAAAATCTGATGTGAATATATTTATGTTTATAGAATAAAAAACTAATTATTCGAATATATCCTAATATATTAAAAATTAATATTTCCTTAACAAACATATATACATACCAAAATCTTGGAGTATATAATGACACATCAAATATTTTTTAAATTTAATTTTTGAATTAAATATTTATTAAAAACGAATTTTAAAATTAAAGAGAACAAATTTACTTGTCTTTATAGATACAGCAAACCCTAAAATTTGATGTGATATATTTATGTTTATAAAATAAAATAAAATAATTATTCGAATACATCCTAATATATTAAAAAGTAATATTTACTTAACAAACTTATATACATACCAAAAATTTTGGAGTATATAATGACACATCAAATATTTTTGAAATTTAGTTTTTGAATTAAATATTTATTTAAAATGAATTTTAAAATAAAAGAGAACAAAATTATTTATTATATAATCGGAATTTGATTAAAGAATTTTATACTCATACAAATATTAAAATTTTCGATAATTAAACAAATTAACAATGATTAACGCCGAACAAATAATGATATTAGAAAACTTAACTGATTGTGCATATGGTATTATCAAACACCATTAACCAATTATAAGATGAGTCTCGAACATAAATGAAGTTCTTGAAGTTTTCAACCATATTAACCTAGGATACGAACCAAAAATATATTTAATTACTAAAAAAAAATTTCACGATAATACGTTAAAAAAATAATAAAAAATTATGATTATAAAATTCTAATTACGTTTAAAATTATTCTACATAATTATGTTCATTATAACCATAAACGAAACGTTCCGATATCCAAAACTAAAAACATGTTGAAAATAACGACCTCTAACGATCATATTGACAGGATCATATTCTCGGTTAGCTTATCGTATTGGTAACGAAGACGAATTTGTTCACGATCATAACATACAAAAATTATATAAAATCACTAAAAACACGAAAAAAATCATAAATCGAATGAAACCACAAAAAATAATCAAACAAAACAGACGAAAAAAAAAACAAATCTCTAACCTAAAAAACTATTATGAACTCGATGGAATGATAGAATTATGAGGAGAGGATGACCCTATTTATAGAATTCAGAAAGAAAATATCTTAACAAATAAGATATTTTTATGTTAAGATTTCTATAAACTATATATACGAAATTATCAACTAATTTTTTAAAATATATATTATTATCATAATTATATATACACATGGAAAATTATAACCAATCAAATCTTCTTAAAATTTCGGTTGTATATATTATTTTTATTCAGATATACAGTAAGCGCGACACGTAATCAATTTGAATGGCATAATCGAAATTTTAAATTTTCATTAAACCTATAATCGACTTTTTAAGTCCGGAAGTGAACGTGGTCGCGACACCTAAGTTAGATGACTTCTTATTTTATAGTATAGATATCTAATGAAAATTTTAGAACTGAAAATAAATGATATTCATCTCATAAACTACTTTTGTGTTTTGATATTATTTTATGGAATTCTGTTTTACATATGAAAGCTATAAACTTTTAATAAATACATTAAAGTCAAGAAGAGAGTAACAACACCCTTAAGCGTTGATATTGACAACAAAAATCACTCAAAATCAAGCAGAGGTTTCTTGGAACGAGAAGCCAAATTCTGTTCCCTCTGCTCTGTGACACTATCAAGAGCTTTGCGCCGAGCTTCAGCACTTTCCAAGTACTCTTGTATTGGAGGGAGAGTAACTACTTGTTTCTCTTCTCCATTAGCTTTGGCTCGACGAATCAACTATCCAACATATATATAAAAGGTTCTGAGATTTACAAACAATTGTATAACATTTACTCAGGGAAATTCGGGTTTAACCTTTGACGCCCATGTTCGTTCTGCTCCTTGACATACATCTCGAATATCTCTTCCTGACATTCTACATAACCGATCGAAAACAAGAAAATTAAAGGACTATAGTATATTGTGTAATTTAAAAGGAAGTTTTTGAAACTTTACGCTTCTGTGGCCTGAGCAAGCTGGACTAGTTCAGCCTTTGAGAGTTGCTTTGCGTATTGGGCGATGATTTCTTGGCGGGTTTGTAAGTCCGGTAAGTCAAACATGATCATGGAATCGAATCGGCTACATAGGACACTGCGTCAGGATACTGAAGCTCTGAGTTGAATCAGTTTTAAGAGGTTGTTATTGCTTACCTGATCAAAGCAGGATCAAGATCTTGTTTCCTATTAGTTGCAGCAATCACAACTACTTTTTTGTCTTGTTCAAATCCATCAATCTACAAAAACATAGAAGCAGATTCATCATACTGGCAAAAGATAGTCTCTTGTGGACTACCGATATTGGCAATTTGTCTCTGTTACCTGCCTTAGTAGTACCGATAATACTCTACGTGTTGCTTCATGCATCTCACTATCACGAGAGATAGCAAAGGCATCGATCTGCACATGCGAGTTAGACTTTCTTAAATTTTGAAAGGAAAAGATCGGACAACAATATAAAGATTTCATTACCTCGTCAAGAAATATAATCGCACCATCAGATAATTCATTTGCTTGTGAAAACACAGCTCCAAGAAGCCGTTCGCTTTCACCATAGTACTTAGACATTACAGCTTCAAGCGGCACATACAGCAATGGTATACCCTAACCAACAATTGCAAAAAGTTTAGAACTCAAGAATCAAAAAGGTTATGCAATTTCTCAGACTTCTCACCGCCTGATTAGCAATAACACGCGCACAAGATGTCTTCCCAGTTCCTAAGGTTAAGAGTTTAATGGACATTAGATTCTACAAGGAAGAAAGAAAGAAACTGCAAATGCACCCTTCTTGTGCCAACCTGGTGGGCCTTCAAATAGAACAGCACGGGGTCGATTTGATTCAAATTTGGACCGTGTACCTCGTACTATATCATCATATACTTCAGGACTATGAAGAGCCATCAATATTGTATCTTCTATCTCTCTGCAACCATATGATAGAAGAAGCTAATATTCCAAAAATGGGAAATAGAATAGATAAGATGTAAACAAAGCTTTACCTTTTTTGCTGTTGATATCCAGCAATATTGTCCCATGAGATTTCATCGAAAGAATCATCTCCAAGAGGATTATTAACACCATAGATTCTCACTCCCATTGATTCTAATTGTGAAATAGATTTGTCAGTAGACGGTTCTCGTGCACTACCCCGAACTCCACCTCCCTTCGTTTTTCCAGCTTGTGTTCCAGCAACTCCCAAAGCTGAAACAAAAGCCTCAAGTTCTTCATTACTCAAGCTTCCCTTCTTTATGAATTCAACTTCCTAATTCATTAAGACGTTATCAAAACATAATACACTAACAAAAATTTGATGATTTAGTAAATTTCCAGAAGAGAAAGAAATTAAACCGCTTTATCAGAGGTAATCAAGGAACCAAAGATAAGAATGCACAAGTCATCATCTTCATTCTCTACTAATTTCTTCTTGTTTTTGACACTGCGAAGTGTTATTTGCCAAGCAACTGGACTGAAGTAACAAGAAATGAGTAGCGATTAATTTGATTTATCGTATATCAACTTTCAAATATTGGTTCTTGGACAAGATTTGAGTAAATGACGAAAATTACTTGTCCCAAGCACGCAATAGCATGTCTGAACCACCAGTGCGATCTGAGACTTTAACACCTAGTTGGGATCCAATGTTTGATATTAATTGTGCGACTTCACAACTAGAAGGAACTTGGAACTTCAAGGTAATCTAAACACACATAACAAAATTTTATCATCGAACTTATGCATCAAGGAAACACAAAGTAAATCAAAACTAGAAGAGAAGAGAAAAGAGAGAGATCATTGAGGAAACCTTTTGACCCCTGACAACAACATTGAACCGTGGATAGGCACTATATTGAGTTCCTTTACTTTGTATAAGTTGTTCGATCCTAGCCCGTTCTTTCTTAGCAATGTCTATATAGTTAGGTGGAGGATCAATAGGGAAAGATGACTTTTCATGAGCCTGCAGATAAAAGCATATCATCAGAAGAACCAACGATTCGATTTCCTTCTTTGTATGTGTAACAAACCTCATCAGATTCAGCATAAGCTACTCCTATTGCTCCCACACTGAAGAGAGCACTCAAAATTGCAGGTCCCATAGAAAAGCTAGGTGAATCATGTAGGGTACTGCAAGATCTCAAAACTTCATTGAATTTCGAATTACTCTGCTCAAATGTTCCTGCACAATTCAAGACAACATCGTACTAAGAGACAAATATTCTACAGGATTTTGCTTCTCCTGCTCTCAATTCCTAAAGTTCGAATTTGTTGAACCAATTACCAATTCATACAATCAAAACCCAATAAGAAATCAAGAGATCATCGAATTACAGGAAATTCACAGATTCTTCAAATACTAGAATACCGTGATACAAACAACGATGAATCTCTTGTGACCGTTGCGATGAAGGGACTATGGATTTAGGATAAGAAAGAGATCCGTGCCATGTTCGGGCTGCTCGAAACAATCGATGAAGAACCGCCATTGGAGTGATTTTCACACAATTTCTCGAACTCAAAACTGAGAAAAGCTTCAAAGGGGTTTAAGAGGTTTTTGGAGGATCGTATAAGCTCTGTTTAGGTGAAACCTTGCGGAGAAAACCAGTCCATTCGGGTACGGTACGTGTGGAATCATAACAGATTTAAGCTTGAAACAACATCTAGACCGTCTTAATTTTTGAATCTTGTCTTTATATTTAAAAAAAATAAATAACTTAGTACATTGTCACTTCTTCGGACGTTCACTTTTTAACCTTACAAAAAAGTATTTAAACTGTCTAATATTTCAAATTATATTTCTGTACTCTCTAAAATTAGCTTTTTAGTGCTTCGTACCGATCAGATTACCAAGTAAAAATATTGACGTGTAAAAAAATGAAACTAACTCAAATTTGTTGACTTTAGTCTAATACTAAAACGACTTCGTTTAGTATTGATCCAAAAAAAAAAGAAAACCCAAATTTTTTTACCCCATATCGTTTTTGGAGATGAAACTAGAAATCATGCAAAGACCTTCTTTCTTCACTTCCATCCCTTTAACAAGAGATATAGCCTCAACCTCTCATGTTATCTTTCCACTTAGTTTCTTGCATATACCATCAATGAATTGATGTGGTGTAACAAAAACTAACATGTTTTCTTCCTTCACTGCATCAATTGATATAACCCAACAATTTTAAGAATCTAACTGGAACCATATTAAAGAGAAAAGTTCATGAGTGAGAGAGATTGACCTACATTTTCAAGGTTAGGATCCGCAACAACATTTCTTCCTAGCTTAATCCCAGGAAGGTACATGACATTTTCCTGCTCAAGCAACCAATAAAATAGTTTCATGTTCAGTGTATGGAAACTAAAAAAAACATGAACCAATCAAAAAAAATATCATCCATTTTTCGTAATCCTTACATTGGTCTTGTTGATCACATCAGTGAGTTGTAAGAATATTTATATTCTATGTGGCCTATGTATCTTACGGTTTAATTATAAAGATTAAGCTTATATAAAAGTTAATGATTCTAATATAAAAGATGACACCGTGATGGACCGGTTTCGATTAATGAATTAGAATCTGGGTGTATTGATGACCCTCCTTCTTACTTTATTAAAACATTATGGTTAAAGCTTCTCTTTTATTAGTGTATATATATATATGTATATAGTATAAGAGATATTTAATTAATATTATTATGGTGCTATATATATATATATATATATATATATATATTATATGGTGTGGTAGTTTCTTTTATGAAAGTATCCACCCTTTCATTTAATATAAAAGGAAAAATAAAATTAAAAGAAAGGGTTAAACAGAAACGTTAAGTTTCAGAAAAGAAAAGAAATGTAGAAGAGAAAACATAGAGAGTTTTTTGTTAGATTCTTTGATCCATTGAAAAGAATCATCAAATGTTAAAGGTGAAAGAAAGGAGAACATCAATTGGAGTATTGAATCCACTTCCAAATCAAAGCATGGATCAAGGTTAGTTTCTCTTAGAAATTGTGTGTTGAATTGATTCAAATCTAGATGATCTTGGGATTAGATTTCATAATAGAAATCATAAAATTGATTTACATTTTGGTATCAGAGCAATCTTGATTTGTTTAATTCACTATAAAATTGCACAATGATTTGTGAAGTTAAATTCGCCATTATTGTGAAAAGTTCTGGTATGGAAAATCATGGTATAGATTAACGCATTATTGTTGTTTTGTCATTGTCGGCGTTTTTTTGGTAAATTGATGGAAAATATTCATTTTTTGTAAAATCGTTTTTTATCCATCGTTACTGCCAATTGGATGGTAGTGTTAATCACTGATTTTATGCATTAAATGATTTGAATCATTAAAGTCAATTTGATTATGATCGTGTTTGCAAAATCAGTATCATTCGTTTTTTTTTATAAAACATTTTTATCATGATAATGGATTTGATGGCGATGCCATTAATGTTAAGGCATCGATATTGTTTTTGGTTTTATGAATTACCAAAATTCTGATTGCCTCTGATTGTTTTATTGATGTCATCATGATAGTTAAATTAAAAATTCAAATCATGTTGATCTTAATTAAAGTCACTTCGCTCAGTTTGAAAAACAACATGAAAAGGCTGACATGAATTGGATAATGATTCCTTCATAATAGCATAATGGTATAATGATCAATTTGAGATCATTAATTTGTTCTTCTCCTGGCATGAAAAGTATAGATCATAATGTTTTTGTGGTTTTTGATTTATGAAAAGGCATGATGATGTCAATCAAAAAAAAAAAAAATTAAGTTTAACATTGATCAAGATTGCTTCAGCTTGCATATTATTGATATGATAAATTATGTTATGAAATAATAACATAAGAAATAAAATTAATTATTTATTTATAAAAGTTCAATATTTATTTTGTATGTGATTTGTTAGTCACCAAAGTGGCCTTGTCACATTACATATAAACATTGAAAGTATAAAATTTATTAATTGATTATGATTATAGGATGCTATAATGACATTAAAGTGAAGATTGATCAATTATTATTTTTATTAATTATATTCTAGGAGATCACCCAAAGGTGGATCATTGAATATAATTAATAATATGTAAAGGATTAATTGTTTCTCACTATAGTTGATAGTATGTATACCCAAAGGTAGCATATTTTTTTACTTAAATTTGATTCAATTAATTATTAAAGTATATATATAAAAATAAGCATCAATGAAAGTGCATGTGTTTAAGTATTGCCTAAAGGTTGCTTAAACACATGCTATAAAATTTAATATCTAGTATATGAATCTGTATAAAAGTTTCAAAGCACTAATAGGTTAAGCATGTATAAATGTGCAGCTTCATCAAATATGTATGCATCTGCTAACTCTGTCGTGAAGTTCAATGGGCTCAATTATGTTGAGTGGTCCGAACAGATCCAGTTTACGCTGGGAATAATGGGATTGGACCTTGCAATTCTAACGGATGAGGTACCCTCGGCCATTACAGAAGATAGCTCAGAAACTGAAAAGTCTCGCTATGAGACTTGGGAGCGGTCTAACAGGCTGAGCTTGAACTTAATGAGGTTGACGATGGCGGAAAGTGTTAAGCCATCTATGCCTAAGATATAGAAAGCAAG
Source organism: Iberis pinnata (assembly GCA_900406425.1). Taxonomy (NCBI): domain Eukaryota; kingdom Viridiplantae; phylum Streptophyta; class Magnoliopsida; order Brassicales; family Brassicaceae; genus Iberis; species Iberis pinnata. Next base: position 1,587 of record OVBE01014882.1, on the reverse strand, counting down.
GGAATTCATAGAAAAAATTAAGGAGTGTTCACAGTCAGATTTGGCGGACAAGTCAATTGTAAGAAGCTTTATGAGTGAGTTGACTACGAAAAATTTTGACTGGTCTCAGCCAATCCATGATCATGTGACGCACATGTCTAACTTGGCATCAAAGTTATCGACCTTGGGAATGGAGGTTAATGATCAGTTTTTGGTTCAATTCATTATAAATTCTTTTCCTATAGAGTTTAGCCAGTTTCAGGTGAATTACAACACCATTAAGCATAAATTNTACAACACCATTAAGGATAAATGGAACTTTAAGGAATTAAAGGCTATGCTCATTCAAGAGGAAGGGAGATTAAAGAAGTTGAATGACCAAGTTGTTAACCTCGTAGGCCTTGGAAATGCCAGCAACAGTAAAGCAAAACCGAGTAAAAAGGACAACAGAAAAGAACATTTTTTAAAGCACCTGAAGGTTAAATTCAAAAGGAAAGGAAGTGTTTCTTTTGCAAGAAAACGGGACACTTCAAGAAAGATTGTCTGAAAAGAAAGGCATGGTTCAAAAAGAAAGGTCAACATAAAAGTTTTGTTTGCTCTGAATTGAACCTTATAGAAGTGCCTAATAATACTTGGTGGTTAGATTCTGGTGCTACTACTCATGTGTCTCATATTAAACAGGGATTCATTTCGATCCAGCCCATAAGAGGAGCTAAACAGTACTTGTTCATGGGAAACCTGATGAAGGCACTAATTGAAGGCATTGGGACTTACAAATTGATCTTAGACACTAAATGTCATGTGGATCTTGAAAGTTGTCTTTATGTACCTGAATGTGCAAGAAATCTTGTTTCCATAAGTAGACTAGACAATTTAGGATTTGATTTTAAGATTGAACATGGTGTTTTCTCATTGTACCGAAATGATTACTTTTATGGTAGTGGTATTTTATTTGATTCACTTTATTGGTTCAATCTTGATGCAAATTTTTCAGAATCCTTGTTTAATATTGAGAATCAAGGCATCAAACGTAGTGCATCTGATGAAAATTCCGCTTACTTGTGGCATCAAAGATTGGGTCATATTTCCAAAAAAAGGATTATGAGGTTGGTAAAGAATGAAATTCTTCCTCAATTGGATTTTAGTGACCTAAACGTGTGTATTTATTGCATTAAAGGAAAGCAGACTAAACATACTATAAAGAAACCAGCCACAAGAAGCACTCAGCTTCTTGAAATAATCCACACCGATATTTGTGACCTTTTCGATGCTCCTTTGTGGAGCGGTGAAAAATACTTTTTCACCTTTATTGATGATTACTCACGGTATGGATATACATATCTACTGCATGAAAAGTCCAAGTCTGTAAATGTCCTAGAGGTATTCATTGACGAGGTGGAAAGATAGTTAGATAGAAAAGTAAAAGTCGTGAGATCTGATAGAGGTGGTGAGTTTTATGGAAAGTTCAATGAAAATGGACANACAATGTCCTGGTCCATTTGCAAAGTTACTTGAAAGGAAAGGCATTTGTGCACAGTATACAATGCCCGATACTCCTCAACAGAATGGTGTAGCTGAAAGGCGGAATCGTACTTTATTAGATATGGT
>OVBE01014881.1:0-11813 GCA_900406425.1 Iberis pinnata | reverse complement strand
AGCAAGGCAGCGATGGCATCACAATAACACAAAAACGTTACTGTGAGAAGATACTTGTAGATGCAGGTATGAATCTTTGCAACAAAACGCATACACCAATGGAAATAGGACTTCACCTATCTAAGTCCGAGAATGAGAAAGAGATTGATGCCACGGGTTTTAGAAGGAACATTGGCTGTCTAAGATACTTACTTCATACAAGACCGGATCTGTCTTTTGCAGTAGGAGTATTAAGTCGTTATATGCAAAGTCCAAGAGAGTCACATGGAGCAGCATTGAAACATGTTTTGCGATATTTACGTGGAACAACAGATTTCGGTTTGGTATTTGAAAGATCCAAGATAAGCATACCGATACTTATAGGATACAGCGATTCTAGTCACAATGTCGACATTGATGATGGTAAGAGTGTAAGTGGACATGTCTTCTATCTTGGATCTGGAATAATCTCATGGTGCTCACAAAAACAAGATATTGTAGCTTTGTCGTCATGTGAAGCTGAGTTTGTGGCAGGAACAGAAGCAGCAAGACAAGGTATATGGCTACAAGATTTGTTAAGTGAAATTACCGGAACTGAGCAAGAGGCTACTGTCATTCGCATAGACAATCGTTCTGCTATTGCATTGACAAAGAATCTAGTGTTTCATGGAAGAAGTAAACACATTCACAGAAGATACCATTTTATTAGGAAGTGTGTAGAGAAAGGTCTAATTGAAGTCGAACATGTTCCGGGAACAGGACAGAAGGCGGATATACTTACTAAAGCTCTTGGAAGAAAGAAGTTTGCTGAGATGAGAGATCTCATAGGAGTTCAAGATGTGTCTAAGAAGAACTTCAAGTTTAAAGAGGAGATTGTTGACCTAAACTTGAAGATAGCTTGAAGAGCTAGCTATTTTGGGAATCCTAATCTAATTTGGAACTACTTTTATTTTAGGAGAAAATCTAAATAAAGATTATTATCTTAGGAGTTGTCTAATTTAATATATATATATAGAGAGATTAGGTTTCAACGTTAGATTAAGAGAGATAATTGAGTTGTGATTATCTTAGGATTTTTGAGAGCTTTGTTTTGAGAGAGTTTTAAAGCTTGAATAAAAGAGAGTTTTATTCTTAAATTTGTGTTGTTCGATCAATACAAAGACTTTAACAAGCTATTATTTTTTATGTATGCTAAAAATTATTAACTATTTTTATTATTTTCAAAATTTAGAAATATATATAACTTATTCAACGAAAAAATCATAAAAACTATTGAACATAATTCGAATTATTCATTAAATAAATATTTAGCGTCGAATAATCCACATAGCGTTAACAATTTCGTCACGGACACCTTTAATTTTTTCATTAAGATTTTTTTCTTTTTATTTATAATTTATTCATTTATCATAAGTATAAGATAAAGTTAATAATTTATAAATGTACCATAAAAGAATAAAAATAAAATAAGATTTATTTATAAACTATTACTGTTTTAATGAAATATATATAAATTTAGAATAAATTTTACATAATTTAGTGAAAAGAAAAATAAATATTTAATTGTTTAAAGTTAAAAGTATTAAAAAACTACAAAAAGATAATCATTGATGGCTTTTAAAAATATAGAAAAAATAAATAAAATGCTAGCTTTTATGGCTTTTACACCAAAAAAGTAAAAAAAAAAAACTTGATTGATAAAAATGTGGTTTTAAAGGCGCGTAAAAATTTTGCAAACAAAAAAAGCCACTACTAATCACCCCTAATTTCAAATAAAATATTTAAGTGTTTATACGAGACGCAAAAACAATATATGTATATATAGTCGATGGATGATAATGATTTCATTTTCCATCCAATAGAGTAGTTTAAGATTTTCTAAGGATATAAAACTGAAGATACCAACTAAAATATAAATAACAGCTAAACGATGATAATATATATTACATGAAAAACAACAAAAACAATTTTATATTTCATATTGTCAAAAAGACATTGACGAAAGATTTTCATATATTTATGTAAAATTAAAACATATTCTCATTTTGGAAAAAAACATGCAGCTAACTAAATCCTCCTCAATATCCGGAAGGAAACTCACATTTACCGTAACCTGAAACCAACAAAAGATATCAAAGTAAGTTAGTTGAATTTGCGTAAAATATTAAAACGTCAACGTTTCATATAACTATATAAGCATAACGTACGTGGAGGTTGCGTGACCACGTAAGCAGCTCCACCAAAGTAGCACGTGCCATCACGGCGCGCGTTTTTCTGGTAGTAACTGTTGAAAGCGTACGAAGCATGAGCTTCTAATGACACAGGATTGTAACACGTGGCACCTGGTTGAATCGGACGGCAATCAGCTCCTCCTTCTCCGCAAGCGTAATCAAGAGCCGCTTGTAGCTTCTCCCTCGCCACTCTTCCTTTCGACACGCACCACATTCCTCCCCGGCGGGGATTTACCGGCGTCGGCCTTGCTTTTCCGGCGGAGAACGGGACGTCGTACACTTTGGCTTCGTTCGGGTAGAACAGTCCGTAGTTTCTCTCTGAGATGGGTCCCGGTTTCTGATTTTCGTTGAATAAAGCGAATAGATAGACGTTGAGTGGGTCCCTCGGTCTCAACGGAGTTCCTTTACCCGTCGAAACTCTCCTCACAAGTCCACCGTTATACGCCGCCGCATTGGCTTGGCTAGCACCAATCTCGTTTTTGTCACCGGCGGAAGGCCATCCTGTCTCCGTCACCATAACCTTAACGCCGCTAAATCCAACGGCGGACATAGCTGCATAAACGGCGTCGATTTGAGCATCAAGGAGACTGTTGTACTTCAGCCCAGTACCAGGATCGATATTCCCGGCGTTATCTCTGAACAGAGCATAATCCAAGGAGATTTCGTTGGCGTTGGCGGAGTAAGCGAAGAATGGGTAAATATTTACCATAAGATACGACGACGTTTGGCGTATCAGTTCAAGCATTGGTTTAATAACCGGTTCAACCAAATCCGGTTTAAACGAACCAGAAGATGGCGGGTACGAACTAGCTAACGCGCTCAGAGCAATCGGAGATGAGACCTTTATCGATCTGTCGAGCTTGTGTTTAACCAGAGAGCTATGTAAATTCCTCATTGCAGAGACGAGATACGGCGTCGTATTGCTAGGATCGACGAAAACCTCGTTACCAACGGCGATAGCTTCGATCTGTGTCGCTGGAAAGTAGTTGGCTATGTTGGTCTGAACCCATTGGTCGGCGAAAGATTGGTGAGAAGCGGCGGAGGAAAGAAGCTCGTTAGGGAGGCAAACGACTACTTTGATTCCAGAATTGGCTAGTGCGGTTAGCACATTCTTGTCCGTGTCAAAGATTTTGACACGATTGATTCCTTGGTATTTTAAGAGATTCACTACCTTATCCGGCGATGGAAGGTTGTTAGCTATCCGGCCGTAATTAACTCCGATCATTCCAGAACCTGTTAGAAAATCAAAACGAGAAATAAGGAAAGAGCGTAGACACAAAGAATACATACCTAAATGTATATAAAAACTCATGTAACATGTCTACATATTATAATTGCATTTAGGAGGAGACCATATAACATATTGGATAGATTTATGTGTTTTGGTTCACCTGCGTGCGTGAAGGAAATGACTGAGAAGAGGGAAAGGAGGATGAAACAAGGTACTGTGTAGGAAACTGACATGTTAAGCTCTGTTTTCTTCAGACGTATGATGATTATGGAGACAGAGCTGACATGATTTTTTATATACAGAGGAGTTAACTGATAAGAGGTGGGAATGTGGCATAACTAATAACCCGGGAAAATAACAGAATTCTGATCAAACTGAAAGAGTGTTTTTTTATTTTAATAGTTCTATTTATAGCTAAAAAACTTAACATAATATTTAGGTACAGAAACTGTCTAGATTTTAAAATATGGTAGGTACAATTGTACAAAAGATTGTTAAACTAATTGTCTTCCTAGTTGAATTTGTTGTAAAACTTGACTTCTCTTGTTTATACAACAAAACTTTTTGTTATTGCGTGACTAATTTTTAATTTTTTTTATTGTTTGAGATGAACCCATTAATAGGGTGGAATCATGGAAAGTGGATATAGAGCTCGCGTAAGATCAGGAACATATCAAATAAATCTGTTAAGGAAGAAAATATACCAAACATTTCTAATAGTTTTTAAAATGTCATTTAAATTGTATTTCCTCTAAAAGTACCATAACCACAAAAAAATAAATTTAATAGATAAAGATAAAACATAATTATGATGACGAAGAATGTCAGGAAGTGTTCTTCAAGAACAAGCAACACGTATGAAATGCGGTATTAGAGCCTCTCAATCAATGGAATATGTTGGTCCATCTCACACCATGAACACCATGGGAAACGACTTCAACAACTCAAAAGGAGCGGTGGACCCAAATCCACCGGAGGAGCCATGTATACGGCCTTTTGAAGTTACTATGATTTGAAGGAGTCCACGGTAATTCGACGCCTTAATGGAATAACTCGGCAATATTCTTTGGACATGCTCTTTCTCATTGAGACGGAGAATCCTGATGATGTAGTTCGTGATTTAGCTTCTTTGGTTCAATGTGTTACTTAAACCGATGGAGTTGAGAGGGGGTTTAGTTTTGCTTTGGAATAATAATGTAAGGGGATCTATAATTTCCATAGATAATCACATGATCAATTGTAAAATCTATAATGAAGAAGGTTCTTCTACTACTCTTGTGTTTATGGTCATCCGGTCCGGCAGTTGCGTCATATCTTATGGAAAAAAATTATAACACATATCTTTTAACATGGGATGGTCCTTGGTTACTTAATGGTGATTTCAGTGAAATTTTATGTCAACATGAAACTCGGAGTGGGCAAACACGAGAATCATGGAGTTTGGTAGACTTCCAAAATATGGTTCGGGTTTGCGGTATTCGCGACTTATCGCATTATAATAATAATATGACTTGGACGGGAAAATGACGATTGTATACGGTTGAAAGTTGGCTTATTATATAAGGCAACATGTAATAAAGAATGGTTAGCTATGTTTCCGACATCTTATACCACTTATCTCCACACGGTAGAATCCGATCATCGCCCGATGATACTTCGTATTAGAAAACATGTTGAGACGGGGTTTAAAAAATTTAAGTATGATTGTCGTTTTGAATGAGCAAATGGGTTTATTGATGTTATTAATCGGGGATGGAATTTCACTTAATTTCGACATGATATCTCTGTTATGGATCGAGTTGCTAATTATCGAAAAGAAATCGCATTATGGTGACTACATCACAATCAATATTTGCAACAACAAATACCCTCACTTCGGCAAGCCATTGATGATGCTTCAACAGATCATCATACTTCGACGGCAATAATTCAAGGACTTCAAAAGGAACTTCTTGCGGCTTATCATCACGAGGGAGAATATTGGCAACTTAAAAATCATAATCAATGGTTGAAAACAAGAGATCTAAATACTAATTTTTTCCATGTTGTCACTAGAAACTGACGAGCCATAAACCGACAGCTTTCTCTTCATACGAAAACTAGGGACATTGTTAGCGGCAATCAACAACCAACTGAGCTAGCTCAGAATTACTTTATGGATATGTTTGCAAGTTAAGGTGAAACTAGTTCACAATCCGTCCTTTGACACTATGGAAACGATTGTTGCTACAAAAATTAATCATGAGTTAACTTTACCCATTCAGCCTCTTGGAATAAAGGATGCATTGTTTGCTATTAAAGCTCCGATGGCGCCTCAACCAAATGGATTCACAACTAGGTTTTATCATCATTATTAGTATACGGTTGGAGCCGCTATCACGGCGGAAGTCCAATCTTTTTTAACTCAGATGAACTACAAGAAGGTTGGAATCATACTATTGTGTTTGATTCTGAGGAAAGATATTCCTTGGACAATGAACGACTTTCACCCCATAAATCTAAGAAATGTACTTTATAAGATCGTCTCCAAGATTTTGGTTAGCCAACTTAAAAAGTACTTGTCGACTTTGGTCTCAGAATCCCATGTTGCATTCCTTCCCGAAGATCTATTACGGACAATGTTATGATTGCTCATTGAAATGTTTCATTCATTATGGACAAGGAAATCAATAGCTTCAAACTATATGAATGTCAAGACAAATATTAGTAAATCATATGATAAAATAGAATGACATTTACACTGAATCTTGCTATTAAAGAAGGGTTTTTAGAAAAAAATGGATTGGGTGGATTCCCCAATGTGTTACAACGGTCTCTTTCTCGGTGTTTATAAATGGTAGTTCTTTTGGTAAATTCCATCCTTAACGGGGTATATGGCAGAGTGATCCTTTATCCCCATATTTATTTATTCTTTGTATGGATGCATTGAGTTCTTTACTCACCATTGTGACCAAGAACAGTGAACTACAAGGGATAAAAAATTACCGTGGCGCACCAACCATCAGTCACCTTCTCTTTGCTGGTGATTCTCTATTCTTCATTAAAGCTGACAATGCTAACGGCCTTAAACTACGCAATATTTTTGACCAGTACGCTAGTGAGTCATGTCAGTTAATCAACTTTAAAAAATCAATCATTACGTTTGGATCCAATTTTTTGATCATACTCGAGATAGGATCAAATCTATCTTAGGTATAGATCATATAGTTTGTGGGGAAAGATATTTAGGGTTGCGAGAGCATTAAAAATGAGCGAATTATTTTTGTATATCATTGAAAAAGTTAAAAAGAGAATATCGGGTTGGCAATTTTGTTACTTATCGCCGACGGGTCGTGAAATTATACTTAAGAGTGTTGCTATGACTATGCCGGTTTATTCTATGAAGTGCTTTCGATTACCAACTACACTGATAAGGATATGGATAACATGATGTCTAAGTTTTGGTGGAGTGGAACTTCAACTCAGCACGAAATGTTTTGGATGTCATGACAAAAACTAAAATTTCCTAAAGGTTTAGGTGGTTTGAACTTTAGATATTTGAGTCTTTTCAACCAATCTTTACTAGCTAGCCAAGCATGAAAAATCTTAAATCGACCAACCTCACTAGTTGCGCAGATTCTTTGACCTCTTTCTTACAAATATGGTAGTTTTCGGAACGGTCGGCCAAATGCACGTTCATCCTTTGGTTGGTAGTCGCTTTGCTATGGTAAGGAACTCCTCAAAAATGGTTTAAGAGCGGAATTGGGTGATGGTTAATTCATTCAGCATGGTTATGAACCTTGGTTACCTACCACACCTCCGAGACCAGCAATAACTATCTCTCCGTCCTCTCGAACTCTGTTGGTAACGACCTTATATGATTCTCTCGGCAAGTCTTAGGGTGAAAATTCTTTACGGAGACATATACATGAACATGATCATGATCTTATACGTAAGATCTATATACCACATGTACCTTTACCATACCGATATTTGTGGCATTATACCAGTCATGGGTTATATATAGTTCGATCAGCTTATCGCCTATCTCTAGAAAATGCAGAGATTGATGTTAGTTTAACGCTACATTTATTTACTAATTCAGCGTTGGCAGCTCAAAGTTAGAGATTACCTATAGCTCCTAAATGGAAACATTTTATATGGCATATGTGTGCGAACACTTTACCAACATTTTCAACACTGGCATCGCAACATATCGACAATCAAACTCTCTGCCCAAGATGTTGCTTTTAGGATGAGATGAATAATCACCTTTTCTTTCGATGTCATTTTGCTTTCGGGGTATAGCGTTATATCGTAATAATTATGTCGGAGTTTTTTTATCCTTAAGCTTCCGTCTTAATGAAGATGGAAAGCTTGATTCGTCCCACGGCTCCATCTTCAATTCCAATGGAATCGAGAATCTTCAAATAAATTTGAGTGTTTCAGACTTAGTCACACAAATTCATAGGAACGTTCAAGAATAGATGAAAGCCACAATACCTAATAATGCACCATTGTGATCTAACAATGTTGGGACGCATGTAAGTCATTAGTCGCCACCGATGGCTAGTTGGGTGAATGTAACTTTGATGATTCTCATCACTTGGGAAACACATCTTCTTGATTGTGGTGGATACTTAGAGATGAGTTAGGAAGGTTTTTGTATTGTGAACATAAATGATTTAATGGTCGACATACTATAGAAGAAGTATTTCTCATCTAGGCTATAAGCGAGCCATATTTGAAGGTGACAACCACCATCCTACAAATAGTTAAGACCAAAATCACTCAACAGCGATTAGATCATTATCTGCACACAATTTATTCATGGAAATTTTGCTTTCAGGATATCAATTACCAATATCAATCACGGAAAGCCAATATTTGTGCGGATTATCTATGTAAGATAAAAATATTTGATATATATGATTCTTCCATAAAATATTTTTGTCCTCTGTATTTACAATTATTTGTAAACAATGATCTTCAATAAAAGATATATTTGTCGTTTTCAAAAAAGATAAAAACATAAATTTTTTTGGGTTTACTAAACGGGATTTTTATGAAAACTACCATATTATAAAGATTCTTTATCAAAAATACCATAATTTCTCTATGTTATAAGATCTACCATAAAAGTGGTACTTGTGGTATATGAGAAAAACCACATTTGCCCTTCTCTATTTCCATGAACGTGAAAGTAAGAGAGAAGGTTGAACCTTCATTATAGGCATCAATTTTGTTATCTTTTTCTATTTTTTTGTTTTTTTATTTACATGGACTTTATACAATGCATAAACTCATCAACACTAATTAGAGAGTTATGTTCGTGGACAAGATTTATGTGTTTGTGTGGACTGTACTATTTGTTATTCACTGAAATTTCAATGATTTTGAGATGTGATTAGGCGTTGAGAGGATTCAAGGAAACAAGATTTTATAGTGGCAGACTCATTATGTTCATATCGATCAACAGTTTAAAACGTTAGACACATTATAGACTAGCAATTCAGAAGTATGTCCACTTAATGCAAGTAACAAAGAAGATGATGAGGTAGTTGGATCATATGAAGACTAAGCGTTCCTAGACATCTTGAATAGAATTGAAAGTATACATAGAAGGGGCTAATGTAGTGGAGGAAAAAGGTGGTCATAATGGACAAATAATTGACAATGGTGGACTAACATAAAATAGAGGTCAATCAAATGAAACGGAAGGGGCGAGGACAATACATAAAAATAGGTGAATCACATGATATGTGCAAAACACATAATAAATGTCGTCAGCATTAACAAGATATGAACGTTTCAATGTGGGATACACATAATAAGTGAAAGCGTGTTGGCAAAAAACATACTAGTGACAACAATAGTTAATTTGAGAAAATGGACACCGCCGAAGATGGAGAAGAATGGTCTCAAAGGATAATAAATTTTTGATTTTCACGGCATTTACTAGGAGAGGTGTATGCGTGGACTAGTTTTGTTTTGTAGGGGACAAAAACAATGTTGGTGGACTAAATTACGATGTAGGTCAATCATATGATATATGTGGACAACACATCGTAGGAAGTAGACATAAGCCCAATGTAGGTGGACAAAATAACCATGAAGCATGTGGGCAAAGAAAGTTTCAGTTCTAGTGGTGGAAAAAAGTTCAGACAATGGTGGGTAATTTTGTTTATAGTGGACATGTTGAAAGTGTACGATTGAGTGTTGACGATTCTCAATAAGACGAGATGTTGTGTCCATATACCATGTAGTAAAAAGTGTTGAACAAAAGTGTTTGAGTCATAGTGGTGGGAAAAATAATTTAGACATTGGTGGATAAAATGATTTTATCAGTGGTGGACATGATGAAAGACAATGTATTGTGTTTGTTTTTGTTATGTTGTGAGGAGTCTATATGTGTGTTAACTAGTCTACTTAATTAAATTAAGCATCATTAGAAGAAAGTTAACACATGACATCCTATGAAGTGGACACAATATTAAGTGAAAATATTAAAAGACATTATAGCTGACAACATGTCCATTAAACTACAATGGACGAAATAAAAAGCAATGTTTAGTAGAGATTTTTTGAAATGGACACATCGACAATTCATTAGAACTTGGTAACCGTCAACATATCCATTGCAAATTAGTAGAAAAATCATTAAGTACTACTAAACTAGTAGACAAAACATAGGTAGGCCATTCACGATGTCTTCGACGGAGAGACACGTGGCGGCGTAAACTATGGGAAATTTGTTGGTGAACATCGCAACTCTGACGTCGGTTCCACAGCAAACCAATCCACCAAAAACTACCACCTCATATGTGACAACTTAAACTTAGGATCTTGTCTCTCGCAAGCGACGTTGTGGACAACCTATTGGAATACTAATGTAAACATAGCTTAAAAACAGACAATTTTGTATACTACATTGGACAATCTAAAAAACGTTTATCCACATGGACAATATCTGGTCCGTGGACATCTCAATATGGAACTATGGGGGTTTACTCTGCCAAAAAAGTAAGAAAAAAAATAAAATAAAAAGAACAATTGAAAAAGATAAAAAAGACTCGTGCTTTTTTCTCAACAAAATGACTCATTTTAACTGGGAAAGAAGGAAAGAGATGAAGAAAAAGTGAATTTCATTTGGATATAAGTGACTGTAATTTGAAAAGTGGAGAGAGTGTCAGCAAGGATGTAATCATCATTTGAACATTTGGATTTATGTAGCACGGGGACGACATATACGTGACGTCCCCTGTACCAGCTGCGTGTCCGAGACGGGGACGGTGCGGGGACGGCGCGGGAACGTTTCACAAACGTTTCGGAGATGAAAGGTACGGCAACGGATTTTGGGGACAGCAAAATTGAGTTAGGGAAACGTTTCGGAAGCGTATTTATGTATAATGAGCATAATTTTGTACGCTCGTCTTCTTTCTCAATTGTTTACTTATTTTTTTTATATGTTTTAGTTTACTTATTTACTTTTTTTATATGTTTTAGTTTACTTATTTACTTATTTCTCAACGGATTATTTACTTATTTTTTATATGTTTTAGTTATAAATAAAAAGAAAACATGTCATTAAACCCTAATACCTAATTATCTTTGTCTACGCTCGTCTTCTTTCTCAATTGTCAAATACAACTTCGTAGATCATAGAGTCACACACATCTACATATTCTATAGTAAGCAAAGTTTAAATTTTATTTATATTTTATTGTATTTGTTCTGAACAAGTGTACAACGTTGAATCCTTTACTTGTTATAATTGTTGAATATTGTTGAATTCTTTATATTTCTTTGTTCAACGTTGAATATGACAAGCACGACAAATTCCTTTATGTGATCCAACGTTGAATTTTATTTATATTTTGTGACTTTTGTCTATATACAAACTTTTCACAATACTTTTATTTTTCCAGGTTAATCATATTAATTATGACTTCTCAAGAAGCAAGTGATAATGTTGAAAATGATTCAGAAGAAGTTCCATTATGGATATATGTGACTAAGTTAGAGAAAGTAGGAGCAAAAGGAGGCACTTGGAAATTTAAGTGCAATATTTGCAGTGAAATTCGACAAGGCTCATATTCCAGAATTAGAGCTCATCTACTTGGAATTAAAAACCAAGGTATTATGGTATGTAAGAAAGCAACAAGGAGTCAAAGAGCTGAGATGCAGAAGCTGGAAGATGCGTTTGAGAAGAAGAACAACGATAGTAAATCTCGAGCGACTCCTTTGCCTTGTGAGAATAATGAAACGGATCCTGCTTCAAAGAAAAGAAAGTATGTTGATTCTGCAATTGCTAAAGCTTATGGTATTGAAGCCATGGATCATCTAGATCAAGAAATAGCTAGAATGTTTTTCAGTGGAGGTTTGGCGTTTAA
>OVBE01014880.1:0-11814 GCA_900406425.1 Iberis pinnata | reverse complement strand
CAGTCCTGCAACGAACCCAGATCGATCTCAGGCAGCTCTGAAATGAAACAATTCGATTCTGCAGTCATGTTTCCAACGTTTCTGCTGAAGTCTCAAACAAAGCCAAGAAAGTGCACAAAGACAAAGCAAGACTAAGAAGACGGCTCATGAGATCAATCTCACTTGTGTCAGGATTGATCTCAGGTATTCAACGCCGGGATCGATCCCAACCTTAGCAGAAGTTTGGACGCAACGAAGCTGGATCGATCCCAAGCAAGCACCCCTTAATCCAGATCGATCATGCACTCAACCACCCGAAGGCAAACACGCTCTGACCAACTCGAATCCGGATACCACCTGAAGCAAGGCCCAAGATCCAAGACAAATGATTAGCATTTTATCTGTAGTGCGAATTAGGGATTTTCTCTGAACACTATAAAATCCCTAATTCGCCTCCATTTGCAAGAGCTTAGTTTTTTCTTTCCTTTTTAGGTTTTAGTCTTAGGTTTTATTTTCTTTTGTTGTCCTTCATGTTCTGGGTGTAAAACCATATTTCTTTTAAGTTTCAAGTTAATCTACTGTTTTTCTTTCATTTCCTTGCTTAGCTTTAGGTTGCTCTTTAGTTTTTGCATCTTGATTTTCGTTTTAAGTTTTAAGATTTTGTTTTAAGTTTGCATTTTCGTTTCTGTTCTTCATTTCTGGGTTTTTGTTCTTGCTACCATTGATTGCACGTTTTTACCTTTCTTGCATTTGCTCTGTTTTGCATCCAAATTATTTGAAGCATTTCTCTGTTTTATGCATTTTTAGTTTCGTTACACTTAGGACCCTTTAGCATCCAAACCCTTTTAAACATCAGCTTGATTTTAAAGCATCCAACACATTCTCATTGCTTAGTTCTTTCCCATTATGGATTGACAAAAACCCGTCCATACTACAACGATGGGTTGATTGATAGCCCAAAAGGACTCAAAACATCTATTATCAGCGACACACTGATGATGAACGGGAGCATGAGATGAGGGACCGCGCGATGTTGCTGGAGGATCTGGTGATCAGTCTGATTGAGAGACTCTCTGAGCTTCCTTTGTAGTATTTCTTTTCACTTTTGAACTCGTGTCATTTTCAATTTTCTTGTTTTGATACTTATTAATTTTCTATTTTGTCCTTCTCCTTGATTTATTTTCACACCGGGACGGTGTGAAGTAAGTCTGGGGGAGGGAGTAGGTACTAACGCGAATCTAACTTTCATTTTGGTATTTTGTCAGAAATAATGAAATTTGTTAAAATTTTCATTTTGAATTCGCTAGTCTTTTAGAGTCAAAGGAACCATGATCAAAACCCCTTACTGATTGCTTGTTTCTGAAAGTTATAGTCTTTAAAGTTATTAATGATTTAATGCTAGCTCTGCCATGATCTGCATTTGAAATATTCTTGTTTATGGCGTTCGAGCAAATTGGAGTTTGATCTGGAAAATTCACAGGTTGCTCTATCGAGAAAAGGCGTGCTCGATCGAGCAAATCATCCAAAGAAGAATGAAAATTTTGTATTTTTACAACCCAAGTCCTTAACTCTATCCCCAATTTCCTTATTCTATTATTTTACTTTTAGAACTATAAAAGCCTTTAGGCTTAGCTTTTTTTTTAGACACCTTTTACTTTTGCAATTTTGGAGAGCTTTTACTGGGAGAATAATTCTTGAACCTTGTATTTTGGAGAAGAAATTTTGAACCCACTTTTAATATATCTATTTTATTGTTTTCAATTATGTGTTCTATTCTAACATTGAATTATGTTTGCTTTGATATGTCTGAATAGTTCATTAGTTAGGTTTTAGGGTTTCCTGGGGAAACCAGGTTTGAATGTTAGGATTAACTTTGTAGGATTGAAGTTGTAAAGTTCTTAGTTTAAATGTGTTCTTAATGCATGAATTAGCTTGATCACATAGTTCATGATTATAGGTTGATAAATACAAAGAGATTTGATTTAGAAAGCTGACCTAATTTAGATGAATAAGTGTTTTTACTTGTGAGAGTATTGTTTTAAATGCTTATGAACAATTGAATCTGATTGTTATGCATGATCGAATTTTTTTAAAGACAGCGAAAGTTTGTCTCTGGCAATTCTAGCATAGGGTGTAATACTCCGAGAGGAGATTATTCTTTATTCGTTTTTCATGTTGAGAACTATTTTCCATCTCAGTCCTGCATGTTAACTTGACTTTAGACCTGAATACCTACGGATTTCCCTAATGCCTAGCGTTTTAATATTATAGTTTTTAAACCGTTTTTATTTTCCGTTTTGAATTCATTATAATAATCACTTAATTATTCTCGCTTTAGCTCGATTTGAAACTAAAACTGAATGTGTACTTCTGGTCTCTGTGGATTGAATATCTATGCTTGCTACATTGAAATGTTCTCTGTAGTACTAGTTTATGATTAAATTCTTAACCTACCACTTTGTGTAATGAGCTAGCAAGATAACGGATGAGCCGTGTTGTCGCATGCCAATGAGTGGTGGTGGGACAATGCATGAACTGAGATAGTTTGTTGACAACAAAACTAATATCAGGTCGAGTGATGGAGAGATACTGAAGACTGCCAATAACCGCCCGATACTCCTTAGCTTGTGGAAGCGGATCACCATCACGAAGAGTAAGAGAGGTATATGGACACAACAGTGTCAGGACTGGTTTGGCGTCACTCATTTTTGTCTTGTGTAAGAGATCTGGAATATAACAAGTTTGTGTGACTAAAAGACCATGAGAAGATCTATGAACTTCAATCTCTAAAAAATAAGATAAATCATTAAGATCCTTAAGAGAGAAACGAGTGGAGAGGGCTTGAATGAAGCGTTGGAGATCGTCAGGTTTGTTGTCGGTAATGACAAGATCATCTACATAAACCAGCATATACATTAAGGTACCACTTTTGTTGTAGACGAAAAGAGAGGCATCTGGAATGGAGTTAACGAAGCCATATTGAATAAGGTAGCTCCAAAGTTCATTATACCAAGCCCGGGGAGCTTGTCTAAGATCGTGAATTTCTTTATGAAGCTTGCACACAAAAGAGGAATTGAGTGGATCATGAAAGCCCGGTGGTTGCAGCATGTAGACCTCGTCATCAAGAGTTCCTTAAAGGAACGCATTGTTGACATCAAGTTGACGAAGAGGCCAATTACAAGAAATCACAATACTTAGAACCTGTCGAATAGTAGCTGGTTTCACCACGGGGCTGAACGTGCCTTTGAAATCAATGCCCGGACGTTGATGAAAAACCCTTGCCTACAAGTCTGGCCTTAAACCTATCAACTGGACCATTAGACAAATGTTTTATCGTAAATATCCAACGATAACCAACAACATTACAAGCATGAGTTGAAGATACTAATGTATATGTATTATTGCGCTTTAAGGAGTCAATCTCGGCCTACATTGCTAGGCACCAGCGAGGATCTTGTAGTGCTTGACCAATAGTCCTTGGTGGAGTTTCATTAAGTTGGTTAGTGGAGGCATAAAAAATTGACTTGGTAGGTGCCTTTCTTTATCTTGTGCTACGTCTTATAGGCGGGTCAGATGGTAGTGGATGTGAAATGCAAGGTGCTTCAAGGTCTGGTGGTGATGAAAGCGGTGATATAGGTGAAGAATGAGATGATTATGTTGTTGTATACGGACTCGACAATGAAGCATCGTTAGTGGGATTTGCTGGGCCAAGTTCATGAGTTGCTGGTGCAGTAATTGAAGGAGGAACCAAAGTGGAAGCTTTCACCAGAGGAGTGGGAACGATATGTACATAATTTGAGGATCAATGCAGGTTTTGGGGTGGTGTAGGAAGTAATCCAGTATCCAAAGGTATTGTGCGACAAGCTGTCTTGTAAACAAGAGCAGGGACGACAGGAGGTGAGGGAGATGCTTGTGAACTAGATGAATCTTGAGGAGAAGCAGAAGGGAGTACACCTACAAATCTAAAAGGAAAGACGTTCTCGTGAAACACTACATGTCGAGAGACATACACACGAGAGTTAGAGAGATCAAGGAAAATGTAAGCACTTTGGATAATAGAATAACCAAGAAATACACAAGGAGATGAGCGAGTATCAAGTTTGTGACATGCATAAGGTTTTGACCATGGAAAACACAAGAAACCAAAAAACAATAACTTAAAAAAATTTGTTTCCATGTTAAACAAACAATGAAAGGGAGAAGGCTTATAAAAAGCATGAGTAGGCATACGATTAATTAAATAAGTAGCGATGGGAAATGCATAAGACCAATAAGAACGAGTCATGGAAGCATGAGACAATAAAGCTAAATCGGTTTTAACAATATGACAATGTCTAAGTTCAGCAATTCCA
Source organism: Iberis pinnata (assembly GCA_900406425.1). NCBI lineage: Eukaryota > Viridiplantae > Streptophyta > Magnoliopsida > Brassicales > Brassicaceae > Iberis > Iberis pinnata. Next base: position 7,483 of record OVBE01014880.1, on the reverse strand, counting down.
TTATGTTCATGAGTATGAGGTGGACTAGTAAGATGAGAAATCTCATGAGTTGCTAAAAAATTAGAAAGACCCATATATTCACCACCATTTTCTGAATTCAACGTTTTGAGTTTAAGTTCTAACTTATTCCCAACTAGCGTTTTGAATTTAATGAAAACATCGCGAACATCAGATTTTTTTTTTCCAGAGGATACAACCAAGTATAGCGAGTAAAATGATAAAAAATAACATAATATTTATAACCATCAATGGAAAACACTGGAGATGTCCAAACATCAAAGAAGACAACATCAAGTGGATGAGAAGATATAAGAGTAGAATCATGAAATGGTAACTTATACATTTTATTAATCGAACAAGCAACACACGGTTGAGTTATTTGAGAAGAAATAGGTAACTTAAATTGAGAAATCATATTTTTAAAAACAACGATAGCAGGATGGCCTAGCCTAGAATACCAATCTAATAACAAAGTCTTGATAGTGGAAGCAAAAGAAAGAGAAGGTGGTTTTCATTTCAGAACGGTAAGCCACTCATATGTACTGCCCTTAGGTTTTCCTTCGAGACGAAGAGCCCCCGTTTGAAGGTCTCTCATTTGGAAATAAGTTGGAGCAAATGTAACAACAACACCATTCGTGACACATAACTGAAACACATATATCAAGTTCTTAGCAAGTGAAGGAACACATAAGACATTGGGTAAGAGAAAAATATTAGTATAAGAAGGCGTTGAGAAAGAACCAGAGTAATGTTCAAGCTCGAGCCATTACCGAGAAGCACATCATCAGCACCTTGATACAGAGTGTGAAGAGACAAGTTTTCTAGGTCTGATGTCATATGGTGGCTCGCTCCGGAGTCTAGTAACCAGGTTGATGAGTCGGACATATGTGCTGGATTAGCCATAGGTTGCCACGGTTGATGATAAGCATTAGGCTGCCAAGGTTGAGATTGGTGTTGGTTTCTATTGTTGCACAATTGAGGACATAATTTGGCATTATGTCCTTGAATGTTGCAGATTTGACAATGTCTAAGATACGGACGAGGCTGATACGAGCTGTTGCTTGAGAACCCAGGTGAACCTGCTGTTCTTGACAAGACTGATATGAGTTGTTGCTGCGAGAACGATGTTGAGAATTTCTACTATTGTTACGGCAAGTCCGAGTCCGACGTATCTCAGAGACATTAGCTACAACCTGGTGTACTATGGGAGTTTCATTGCACATGACCATAGCTTCACAATTGACTAATCGCTCATGAAGCTCAGAGTAAGCAATGGCGCGATCCCATCAATTAATTGCATCAATTTCTGGCTCATACTCCTCCGGTAAACCTACTAACACTTGTTGAACAAACTCTTCATGATCCATAGGCTTACTAAGAAGAGAGAGATCATCAGCCTTATACTTAAGAAGACGCAGGTATTCCTTAATGGTTTTGGTCCCCTTTACAAAACTCTTGATGTGAAATCGAAGTTGTTTGACGTGTCCACGGGATGGATTACCAAAAGCTGAAGCTAGTAGATTCCAAATTTCATATGATGTTGTGACACTTGAGATAATTAATTGTTCGAACTGAGAAATTGCACCAAGTAGAGCGCTAAATAGGAGACGATCTTGTCGTGTCTAAGCAACATAGTCTGAATTTTCACTTATAGTCTCTTCAGCTGTGACTGTTGGTGAAGGTATGTGAGAAGAAGGAGCTAAAAACCTGTGAAGTTCATGTCCTTCAAGTAAAGACTTTACTTGTTTGCTCTAAATCAGATAATTTGTACAGTTGAGTTTCATAACATTGGACATGTTGATGGAGAGGAGAGTCGCTTCTGGATTCTGTATATTGAAGACATAACTGCGTTCAATGTTCCCTGAATTTTCAGAAGCCAGGGATAGAACTTAAATAGACAGAGATTGCTCAGAAAAGTATTACGAGACAGAGTCATAGTAATCAGAAGCAGAGTAAGAAGAAGTAGAGAAAACAAAGTAAGTGGAAACAGAGACTAACAGAGAAAGAAGATGAAGAAAAGCTAAGAGAAAGCACGAGGACTTAAAAAAACAAAGAAGAAAGTGACGGCAGGCTAGTCACTACTCTGATACCATGTTAGGATTATGGACTTCCAACTCAAAACCAATTGGCATTGAGTAGATTGGCCCGTATCTCTTATATGGTGGTCTATATCCTTTTGAGTTTTTAATGTTGGATATTCTATCTCTATTACGCCCCTCGAGATAATGAGTCTTGTTAACCATTAATCTCAGGTGGTTTGGACAAGTGTGGCAGGACCAATTTTGGGTCGGACCATGGAACGGATCGGGCCCTAATACCATGTTAGGTTAGGGTAAAGGATAGTTTCTATTAACATCAGTGTAGAAATCTTATGATCAAGAATGGAAAGAGCTATATACATGATATATACAATATGAATTATATATTAATCAAGGGATATGATTAATCCTTATACTATGCAAATTACATTCATGTTCCAGACATTCTTACTGGTGAACAAGCGAATTATGTTATCACAGATAAAGATCGTGACATTGTTAATGGCCTTTTTGATTCTCAATGATGCACATTTAATTAGTTTCATTGTTAAATGCCAATACATCCACTTCCACTGAAAAACTCTCTGATTCGTATTCTTATACTTCCTTGATTAGGGACACATGTGCAACACACCATCTCACATGGAACTATGCTCTTCTTACCAATATCGGCCAAATGCAACCGATACTCATTTGTTTAGCAGAAGACAAGGAAATCATTTCAGTTCATAGGGCACAGTTCAGCTGGAATCCTATCTGATTTGGAATATGTTTTTTTAATGTAACAGAAATGTAGGCTAATATAATTTCTCTAGGCCAATTGATGGATGTGAATTGATGTGTTGTGCAACTGTTCGACGGGTTCCTTATTTTCCATGACCATGCTTCGAAGATGATGATTGGGGTGGGTATAAGAGAAGTTGAGACTTTTCATTATTGTCAAACAGATATGGCTGCATCTGTTATAGTTCGTGAAGAACAACCATATGACTTGTGGCATAAAAGGATAGGTCATGCTTCGCCAAGAGTTATTATTTCTCTTCCAAATGTTGATGTTTTCGTCGTTTCTGAACTTACTACTAAAGCTTGCAATCTTTGTCACTAAGCTAAGAAAATACTATTGTCTTCTCCAATGAGTTATTGAAATTTCAAAATATTTTCAATTTAACTCATTGTGATTTATGGGAGACATATCTCTGATATGGGAGACATATCTCTGATAAGGAAATAAAAGAGCTATTTTATTGATATTTGTAAACTCGAACTACAAATGCCAGGGTCCTTCTTTAGCACCACCAACCACTACTGAAATCTCATGAAATGAAAATAGAAGACGCATGCTCTATTTTTAGAACATAGAACCCTTCACAACTGACTCAACTAACTCTATAACATAATGAATCACTGTACAGACTCCAATTCAATTAAAGACTCTAAAGAAGAACTCTAATATCTTCACTAGCTTCACCATCAATCATCACTCATATCCTTCCTTGCGGCCTCTGTCCCCTTCTTAGCCATGTAATGAACTCTTCTATGCATATCAATACCCCTATTCCGAAGACGCAGCTTGTCCTCAAGTGCAAAATCTGGAAGTTGATGACGAATCTCTGAAACTTTCATCCATCTATTCTGATGAGTTGGTAAGCCCCTCCATGAAACGAGGGCCACCAAATGACCTTCACCATCATACTTAGTATCCAAAATATCCTCAGGCTCAATACGTACTTCATCTCCAGCATTCAAAACAACAGGTAAGGGTGTAACAATCTGATCCTGGCCCAAAACAGGCTTTAATTATGAAACGTGAAACACATGGTGGATTGTAGGCTCTTGAGGTAACTGTAAACGATAAGCAGCTGCACCAACCCTCTCCAACACCTATAATGGCCCGTAAAAATGAGCAGCTAGCTTCTGACACAACCGACAACTCACAGATTGTTGTCTATATGGCCGGAGTTTCAAATACACCAAAGAACCCATATGAAACTCCAATTCTCGGCGATGTTTATCAGCATTATTCTTCATAATGCTCTGAGCCCTAACCAATTTTTCCTTAAATATGAGCTAACATCGCATCTCTCTCCAGTAACATAGTCTCCAGTTCAAAGTTCTGCGTAGATCCCGCTTTGTAATTCAATAAAGATGGCGGATCCCGACCACAAAGCAGCTTGAAGAGAGTACAACCTAGAGAAGAATGATAAGATGTGTTATACCACAATTAAGACCAAGAAAGAAACTTTGCCCAAACCTTATGATGAGATGAAGCAAAGCATCTGAGATAAGTCTCTAAACATCTATTCAAGACCTCCGTTTTTCCATCAGATTGAGGATGGAAAGTTGTGCTAAATCGTAACTTTGTGCCTGAAATTCGAAAACACTCCTTCCAATATGAACTCAAAAAAATCTTGTCCCTATCCGAGATGATGGATTGTGGATAACCATGTAAACGAATCACTTCTTGAGTAAATTTAAGAGGCACATCAAATGCTATGTAAGGATGCTTCAATCCAATGAAATGAGCATATTTGCTCAATCTGTCCACTATCACAAAAATAACATTGCAGCCACTAGAATTGGGTAAGCCTTCAATAAAATCCATTGATAAATCTTCCCACACCTTATTTGGAATTGGAATTGGTTGTAATAACCCAGCTGGAGACAAAGTTGAGTATTTATGTGTTTGACAAACACTGCATTCTGACACATATTTCTGTATATGCATTCTCATTTCATCCCAGTGGAATAAAGACTGAATCCTTCTCAAGGTTTTCAAAACACCTGATTGACCCCCTAGAAAACTGTCATGAAACTCTTGAAGAAGCAAAGGAATATTCTTAGAGTCCTCATGTATAACCAATCTCTTCTTATAGAACAATCTTCCATAAACACTAGAATAACCTGGCTTAACTTCTGTTCCTGCAGCGATTTTGACTAACAACTCCTGAGTTTTTGAAATACCCTCTATTTCCTTATACAAGTCTTGAAGTTGCAGTGAGGTAGGGACTGTTAGCGCTAACAACATAGCATAATTCGACATAACACAAGAAGAAACCCTTGACAATCCATCAGCTACCAAGTTCTCAGAACCCACCTTGTATTCAATATAAAATTCATATCCCATAACTTTTGTGAGCCACCTTTGATAATCCAAAGTCACTTCACGTTGCTCTAAAAGTTACTTTAAACTCTTCTGATCAGTACGAACAATGAACCTTCTGCCCAACAAATAGTGCCTCCACTTCTGAATAGCCATCACAATAGCCATAAGTTCCCTCTCATATACTGGTTTATGTCGCTCCTTCTCAGTTAATCCATAGCTAAAATAAGCTAAAGGATGTCTCCTCTACATGAGTACTACATCCAATCCGTAACCGGACGCATCATATTCCACCACAAATGGTTCTGAAAAATCTGGTAAAGTCAGCACTGGAGCAGAAATCATAGCATGTTTGAGTCCTACCAATGTTGCTTGTGCCGATTTCCATAGGAACTCAACTTTCTTCAGTAGCTCAGTCAATGGCTTGGCAATAGATCCATAATGCTGCACAAATCTTCGATAGTAACTAGTTAAACCCAAAAATCCCCTAAGTTCTTTAAATGTTCTCATAATAGGCCATTTCTCAACTGCAAAAATCTCACTCGAGTCTGTTGAAAATCCATCTTGAGTAATGATATGTCCAAGATACTCCACTTTCTGTTGCCCAAAGGAACATTTCTTCTGATTTGCATACAATTTATGCTGATGAAAAATTTCCAAAACCATTTGTAAATGTCTAAGATGGTCTGTCCATGATGCACTATAAATCAGCATATCATAAAAAAAAACCAATACATACTTTATGAGGAAAGGTCTGAACAGCTCATTCATTAAAGCTTGGAAAGTGGTTGGAACATTGGTTAATCCAAATGCAATTACCAAAAAATTCATAGTGACCATCATGAGTACGAAATGCAGTTTTTTCGACATCCCGTTCCTTCATCAAAATCTGATGATAGCCTGACCTCAAATCCAGTTTTGAAAACAGCTTTGCACCAAATAACTCATCTAAAAGCTGATCAATCATGGGAATAGGAAACTTATCAGCAACTGTAGCTCTATTTAAACCTTTGTAATCCACACAAAATCTCCATGAACCATCCTTCTTCTTGACCAGAAGTACTGGACTTGAATAAGGGTTATGACTAGGACGAATTGATCTTGCATCCAACATGTCTTTGACCAATTTCTCCATGGCTTCTTTATGAGCGTGCGAATATCTATAGGGACGTACGTTGATAGGTCCTATTCCAGGTTTTAGAGTAATGGGATGTTCCCTACTCCTTATTTGAGGTAACCCTTTTGGCTCTTGAAAAACATATGTAAACTTCTGCAATAGGTCAGTCAATGCCATCAGACTTGCACGATGGTCTATGCTGTTATTCTAAACTGAATAGTTTGATACCTCTCTATTTAAAAGGAACAAAGATTTAAGGTTGAAACGATTTGAGTGAAATCCTTGTATTGTGTAAAGCCTTATCACCCACAATTGTTATTGGCTTCCCTTTATACACACACGATAGTTCATGAGACTCCCAATCCACTTGACACTTGCCCAATGTTCGTAACCATCAAATCCCCAAAATGACATATGCATTCCCCAACTCTAATGATATAAAGTCTGGCTTAAATTCCAGCCCTTGCATAATGAAGGAAATATTCTTGCAAACGCCCATTCCTTGAACTGTACCACCAGTACCAAGTAATATGTCTAGAGAATCATTAAAGATAGTCTCCAAATGCGCAGATTGAATGATAGATGGTGTAATGAAATTATGAGTTGCTCCACTGTCAAACATAATCAACACTGTAAGATTTTTAATTTTTCCTTGAATTTTCGTAGTTGTTGGTGTTGAAAGTCCCAAAAAAAATTGAGTGACAACTCCATCAATGTCCCTTATGTTGTTTCATCCTCTGAATCTACTTCACAAACTGTTTCATTTGTGACTTCCACCTCATAACCATTAATAACTGTCAACACCTGTAATGTACGATTAGGACATATGTGCTCTCTAGACCATTTACCATCACATTTTAAGAATAAACCATTTCTCTCACTACAAGAAATATGACTATCGATAGCGTCCCAAGATAGCGTTTTTTGTGTAACTGCTATTTTATATGGACAGAGGTTTTATCCATAGCGTTTTATTTTTTTGGACGCTATTTTTTCATTCCCGGGAAAACAAAAATATTGAGGCGCGTAAATTTTCTTAGTTTTGGCACTTACTATTGCAGATAATACAAAGAAACGCTATGGTAACTTTTTCAACATAATCAATTCGATCGATCGACTTAGTTATTTCTCTCTTTCTTCATTATTTTCAAAAGATCTCCAGTGTATGCTTTACTTCGGGACATTGTTGATCTCACCGATTCGAAGCTCCATTTTTTAATCGAGAAG
>OVBE01014879.1:0-11814 GCA_900406425.1 Iberis pinnata | reverse complement strand
GGCTTGTTTATTAAGTTCGGCGATGAGTCGATCGTCCCAAACTATACCGGAAGATCCCTGACGGCGAAATGAGGTAGTTGATCTTTGAAGACCCTCCATGGATCTTTTTTTCTCTCTCTCTCTTGAATTTTCCGTTTCTTTTGAGCTAAAAGACTAAAAAAGTGTGTAGGCTTATAAGTGATTAATCATTGCGTTTTCTTTTATTTCTGTCAATATTTTGACGAGGTCGCTCCACTATTATTACTATTTATTGATGATGTTCCCATTTAAAATTTACTTTTCTATCAACTAGGATCAAACCAAATTCAGCAGAATTAACGATAACATCCCGAGTTGAGGACCATGAATTTTATCTGTTTTTACAGTGTTTTTAAACCCGAACCGAAATAGGGGTCGAATCGGGTTGAACCGCGAACCGAAAGTTTATCTGAATTGGACCAATAATGGAGAATGTGAGATGTTTACTAGATGAGTCTGAATTAGACCAATCCTTTTAGACAGAAGCTACAACAACTGTAGTGTATTTGATCAACATATTTCCATCAACACCTATTCAACACCAAGGTTCCATAATGTATTATATATATTTGGCTAAACAAGAAACCTAGGTACAAGCATTTGAGATTTTTTGGGTCAGTGGTTTATGTTCATTCAGACCAGGGTAAATTGAATCTCAGAGTTGTAAAAGGAGTGTTTATAGGATATCAAGTAGGTGTTAAGGGATACAAGGTGTGGCTCATTGATGACGACACGTGCATTGTGAGCAGGAGTGTAAAGTTTCAAGAGTCTATGGTCTACAAGGATCTGAGACAAAATCACAACGCTGGTGATGATTCTACAACATAAGGTCTAAGTCGAACTCAAGTAAAATATGCACGCAACACGCAAACAAATAGACCACGGGAAGAGCCATAATGTATCCAAGGTGGAGTACAACATGAAAAAAAACATAGAACCAGAAAATGATGAGCATGTAGTAGTAGAGGTTGATTCAAGCCACCAAAGTCTAACTAACTAACAATTAACTAGAGAAAAAACTAGGAGATAGATTGTACCACCAACAAGGTTTAACTACTATGCAAAGGTAGACTTTGCATTGGCAATGTCAACACTTATCAACACTGATGAACCCTGAAGCTTCACAAAGGCAAGGAATGAAAGTGTAAATCGGACCAAAACACACATCAATTTCTTCTCAACTATGTGTTTATTAAGACAAATCACAATTACAATATTCTTTTTATTTTACACTAAATTTGATTCTCTTAATCTTTTCCTGTCTGATGATCTGCTTGTTCAATCACTCAGATCCTATCCTTTCTGCTCTGACGATCTGATTCTCCAGTCACTCAGCCATGCTGATAATATGCTTCTCCAAATCGCTCAGACCCAGTTGTTCTTGCTCTGTTATTCTGCTCACACAATCTCTCAGCTGCACTTATGATCTGTCTGACAATCGCACAGACGCACGAACAAGTTCTCACGAATCTTAACTCAATATCAAATATTCGGCCTAGGAGAACTAATCTCCTTCATTCACCCTAGCCCCATACTTATACTATTCCTAATCATTAAACCATTTCACAATTCCCTTTCTTCTTTTTAAGCAAGTTTCCTTTTCTATTTTGCCAATTTTCTTTTCCTTTCTTCTTTCTTCCTTTTTCCTAAATCATTGCCTTCCAAGTTGTTGTACTTTTATTCTCTACAACTACTTTCCTTTTCTCTTCAAATCTTTCCATTTGAATCTTTGATCTTCTTTTCCTTGTGCATTTTCATTGCATCTTAAATCTTCCCTTTTTTTGCTGAGTTTGTCACCCAAGCTGTTTCACGATCGGTCTTTAATTTTTATTTTGCATCTTTAATCTCTCCCTTTGTGAATGAGCTTGTAAATAAAGCACTCACACGATCACCCTGTCAATCAACGCAACAAACAAACAATCAGACCATCACAACATGTAATATGCAAAAGCATACATGTAAACAAATAGTAAGTCATTCCCCCATAAAATGACACTACTCCCCCAGAAACAAAGATCAACCAGCATTGAGTGTGATCTGGTCCTAATCTGATACAAGGATCAACCAACATTGAGTATGATCTGTTTTAGTCCTTCTCCCCTTGCTTGACTGACAATATTGAGTCAAAAACACAAGTTGCAATGAATTCATGTCAGGTGGTACAACACAACACATAATAAAACGCATGATGAACTGTCTATGGTAAAGTGATCGCCACCAATCAATGAGACACAAACATATCTTAATAGCGCGATTAAACATGTACAAACATAAAGTGCATCCTGGACTTATGTAACAATGATCTTCAGTCTCCCCTTTGTGACTGAGTTTGTCAATCAAGCACTCACACGATCACCCTGTCAATCAACGCAACAGACAAACAATCAGACCAACATAACATGTAATATGAAAAAGCACACATGTAAATAAACAGTAAGTCACTCCCCCATAAAATGACACTACTCCCCCTGAAAAAAAGATCAACCAACATTGAGTGTGATCTAGTCCTAATCTGAAACAAGGATCAACCAGCATTGAGTGTGATCTGGTCTAGTCCTTCTCCCCCTACTTGACTGACAATACTAAGTCAAAAACACAAGATGCAATGAATTCATGTCAGGTGGTACAACACAACATAGAATAAAATGCATGATGAATTGTCTGTGGTAAAGTATTCTCCAGTCGTCAGTGAGACACAAACATATCTTGGAAGCATGATTAAACATATACAGACATAAAGTGCATCATGGGCTTATGTAAACATTGTGTCCACCAATCAGAGTAACAACCAGTCACGATATATGAAGATCCCATCTAGAAGTGTGAAGTCACAGAAACAGATTGATGACCAAACAACCAAATACATTAACAGGTATTGCATGTGTCCACGTGGCATTTCAGAGCCAAAACTGGTGGGCTTGCGACTTCAATCAGAACTATAGCCCAATACCAATCCATTGGATACAATTAAGCACACATTAATCATCTTGACAACCGTTAAACTAGACACATCACAACTTGAAACACATTGACCCTCACATCCACAGCCAGTGGTCAGATACTATCGATGGGGAACATATAGGAAAAGATAATCAACAAACAACAAATAATTTTTTTTTTAAAAGCATGAGTATTTTTGTTTAGACAAAACAATGACACACAAAAATTTGTAACCTGATTAAAGCGAGAAATTTTAGGTCTCGGTCAACAGAACACACTTGTACACATGTTAGCTGACTAGTCTTTCGCACTATCATACCTTTATCCTTGACAAGAACAGTTTTTAACCCTTATGTGTATAAACCAGGCAGCTGTATACATTTTTGTATGAACCATCACTTGAATTCTCAAGTTCAGACATCAACACCCTTTCTTTTTTTTTCTTTTTTTTTTTCTTTTTCAGTTGCATATTATGCTTACTGGGTGATCGGCTCTTTGACCTCCTTGGTTATACACCATACTAGTATTGTTTGTTTCAGACGGTATGACATGCAATTCTTTTTTCAGCTACTAAGACATGTTGATTTAATCTCCATGATGTATTGTATGCCCTGTTTGACCTTTTATTTCAACCATAATCTCTGTCAATCAAAATTCACAAACTCCTATGGCCTTTCAAAGATTAATAAATTAATTAAAATTAAGTGGTTTTCTAAACATGTCTGCAAGATGAAAATCTGTTCCCACATGTTCAACCACAATAAGTTTATCTTCAATTAACTCACAAATGAAATGGTGTATGATGTCAATATGTTTGGTTCGTGAATGTTGCACTTGATTTTTAGCTATGTTGATGGCACTTTGATTATCACAATGAACCAGCATCGAATCTGTATGAATAACATAGTCATTTGCCATATGCTTCATCCACAAAAGTTGAGTACAACAGCTACCCATTGCAATGTACTCAGCTTCAGCTGTGGACAATGACACACAGTTCTGTTTCTTACTCTGTCAAGCTATCAGATTATTACCCAGAAAGAAACATCTTCCGCTTGTACTTCGTCTGCCATCTAGATTGCCAACCCAATCTGCATCACAATACCCAACAAGATTATATATTTTTGGTGTCCTTGGTGTAGTAAATACCCAGATCAGCTGATCGTTTGATGTATTTGATGATACGCTTGACATCATGCAAATGAGACACCTTTTGTTTTTCCTGATGTCTTACACAAACCCCCACACTTAAACAAATATATGGTCTGCTTGCTGTGAGAGACAACAAACTTCCAGTATCCCCCTGTAAAGCTTCTGGTCTACATCTTCTCCGTCATCATCTCAAGATACTTTGCAAGTTGTACTCATTGGTGTCCTGGCTGTTTTACATGAGTCAAGTCCAAATTGTGTAATCAGGTTCTTTGCATATGTACTTTGACTCAAATAGATGCTTTCTTCTATTGGTTTAACCTGCAAACCAAGAAAGTATGTTAGTTCTCCAACCATACTCATTTCAAACTCTTGAGCCATATGTTGAACAAATCTATCAACAAGTCCTTTGTCTGTTGCACCAAATATTATGTCATCGACATAGATTTGTACAACTATCAGGTCGACATTCCTCGAATAGGTGAACAATGTTTTGTCCATACTTCCTCTAGTGTATCCTTGTTCGAGCAGACAAACATTCAGACGTTCATACCAAACCCTGGGTGCCTGTTTTAACCCATATAACGCTTTCCTCAACTTGAAAACATCATTGGGATGTTTCGAATTTTCAAACCTTTTGGTTGTTCAACATACACTTCCTCTTGAAGTATTCCATTTAGAAACACAGTCTTGACCTTCATTTGATACACCTTGAACTTGAGATGCCATTCCATTATGAGTAAAAATCTGACTAATTCCAGGCATGCTACAAATACAGAAATTTCATCTAAGTCTATTCTCTCGACATGTGAATACCCTGGTGCAACCAGACGAACCTTTTTCCTCACCAGATTTACACCTTCAGAAAGAGATGTTAAATCCCTGAATTTGCTTCGTTTGAATGTTTCCAATTTTTCTTGCATTGATATTACCCAACATTCATCACTTAATGCCTCATGATGATTCATAAAGTCAACCATAACAACAAAACAAACATATAAAATTATCTCCTTAAACTCAATATGTTTCTTCCTTGTGACTATACTTCCGGGTAGATCACCAATCACGTATTCTTCAGAGTGATTTCTATGTAAGTTTCGTTGAGCTCTTGTATCTATGTCTAGTCCTGATGACTCTTGGTTAACCTGGTTATCACTCAGCGCCTCATATTCCTTTTCATATATGGGATCTTTTATCAATCCTGTAGGCTGGGATTTTGTGTCATATAACACCACGTTCATCTTCTCCATGACTGTCTTGGTCCAAGGTCTACACATAAATTTCTCTTCAGGTTTTGGCTTAGAAATCATTTGAATAAGTTCATGACATGTTATCGTTGCAACCATAAAATGTTCTTGAGGTTTCCACATGTAACATTCGTTTCCAGACCTGATGTCCTTCAATCTTACGTCACCAGTTGTGTATGTTTCTTGACAGTATGTCGTTGTGAAGATAAAAACCAACCCTTCATCACACAATTGGCTTATACTGATCAAATTTTCAGTCAGCCCATCAACCACGTACACATTCTGGAGATTTGGTTTACCAGATCCACCTGTTTCACCTTTGCCTTTGAATGTACCTTTAGCTTCTCCTTGAAACATGACTTTTCCTATGTTGACCTCTTCATACTTCAGCAACTCATCTTTGCTTCATGTCATGTGTCTTGAGAAACCATTATCAAAGTACCACTTAGTTAAATATGAACTCTTCATAACCACTTATGGTTGAAAATCATCTTTAATGTTCATTAACACTGCTGTTTGAACTGAGAAACATGTCAATTCTACTGTTTGAGTGTCATCTTCAGTTTATGCGAACTCTTATGCTTGTGCGGAAAAAAATACAACAATTCTTTTCTGATCCAAGCCTTGTTGTTGCGTACTTTATCAAGATAATAGTCTATGTGACGTTTGATTTGATATAGTATGGCTTCCCAGCGATAACATTGGGCCTTGTAATGTCCTGGTTTTCTACAGTAGAAACAGAACTGATTTTTGACTTGTCGTGGCAAACAGTAAGTACTTTGTCAAGATCTTTAATACCCTTAGTCAGCATTTTGATGTTTCTTAACTGCTCACTCAATCGAGACTCAAGCAGTTGATTCTTCTTTTCTTCCTCAGTTAGAGTTATTTGAAGCAGCTTTACCTTTTCGTGAAGTTTGTGTATGTCACAAATTAATTCCAGATTCTGGTATCTGACATCGATCAAGGTTTCACACAGAACACTGCTATCTTCAAGTAATGGTTGTATGCATGTCTCTTCTTCATCATCAGTTTCACTATATGAGTTGTCCTTAATTATGCCAATATGTGCCACCATATTCAATATCTCTTCATCTTGATCAGAATTAGATCTATCTTCATTTTCCCAGCTGACCATGGACTTTTCTTTCATGTTTGTAAAATTTTCACACTCAGCTTTTGTGTGTCCAAAACCCTTACACTCGTGACACTTGAGTGATTCCTTCTTCTTGTTATTAGGACAGTCTAGTGCCCAAATCCTTCACATTTGTGGCACTGAACTTATGATCTTCTAGGTGCTCGATCATTGTTGGATCTAAAGTCTGGTTTTCCAATAGGATTGACATCACGCCTTGGTGCTCCAGCATATTTCTTAAAATATTTTCTCACCATCACCTTAGTTGTTTCCTCAAGATCCACAGTTGGTTCTGCCTTTTCTTTTGCTGTTAATGCAATTCCTTTTCCTTGAATCATCTTTTTAGATAGATCAAGTTCATGTGCCTGCATCATGCCTACAACTCAATTGAATTTCATATCATCATAATCCTTGGTTACTTGTATGGTTGATTTCATCGATTGAAAATTATCAAACAGACTTCGAAGAAACTTCTTGACTAGTTTCTTTTCTTTGTAGTGTTTTCCTAATACCTCTGTTGCGTTGGAAATAAATGAGATCTAACCAATGAAGTCTTCAACTGTTTCATCCTCTCCCATCCTCATGTTTTCAAAATCTAATGCAAGCATATCAATTCTTGTTCTACGAACATCACTTTTTCCTTCGTATGTTGCAAGTAATATATCTCGAGCATATTTTGCAGTAGTGCACCCTTGAACTCTTTTGAATTGATCTTTGGTCAAAGAAATCCAAATCGATGTGAGAGCTCTTGAATTGTATTTTGACATGGTTTTTTCTGGTACTGTCCATTCAACTTTTGACTTTACAACCATCACACCATCTTCATTATTTATTTGTGGAGCTGTCCAACCATCCTCGACAATTTTCCAGGCATCTTCATCAATTCCATTTATGTGCTCACGAATCTGAACTTTCCACCAGCCAAAATTGTCAGGATCCAAAATCACACTGCGTGTAGTGATGTGTTGTGTGTTGTCCATTTTTAGGATATTACCTGTTTAGACAGAAACCTTGGTTTCTTGACAGGTACCCACTCTGATACCAATTGAAAGTGTAAATCGGACCAAAACACACAAAAATTTCTTTTCAACTATATCTTTATTAAGACAAATCACAATTAGCATATTCTTTTTATTCTACGTTGAATTTGATTCTCTTAATCTTATCCTGACTGATGATTTGCTTGTGAAATCACTAAGATCGTATCCTTTATGCTCTGACGATCTGCTTCTCCAGTCACTAAGCCATGATGATGATATGCTTCTCCAAATCGCATAGACCTAGTTGTTCTTGCTCTGTCAATCTGCTCACACAATCTCCCAGCTGCACTGATGACCTGTCTGACAATCACATAGACGCACGAACAGATTCTCACGGATCTTAACTCAATATGAAATATTCGGCCTAGGAGAAGTAATCTCCTCCATTTACCCTAGCCTCTAGTTATACTAGTCCTATTCCTAAAACCCTTTCACAATTCCCTTTCTTCTTGCCTTTCGTTTCTTTAAGCAAGTTTCCTTTTCTCTTTTGCCAATTTCCATTTCCTTTCTTCTTTCTTCCTTTTCCCTACTTGTATTCCAAGTTGCTTTATTTTTATTCTCTACAACTGCTTTCTTTTCTCTTCAAATCTTTCCATTTGAATCTTTGATCTTCTTTTCCTTGTGCATTTTCATTGCATCTTCAAGGAATAACAAAAATTGGATTAACTAGAAAGCTAACACATATGATGAAATGGATTCTTTAACGAAGAATCATACTTGGGACTTGGTGAACAAACCAAAAGACAGGAAAATAATTGGTTGCAAATGGTTGTTCAAAGTAAAACCAGGTATGGAGGGTGTTGAAGGAACTAGGTTCAAAGCCAGGTTAGTGGCACGTGGTTTCACTCAGAGAGAGGAGCAGATGGATGTAAAAATTGCATTCTTGAATGGAGAGCTGGAAGAAAACCTATATATGATGCAACCTAAATGATATGAGATCAAGGGTCAAGAAGATAAAGTGTGCTCATTGAAAAAGTCTCTCTATAGACTGAATCATTCCCTAAGACAATGAAACAAGCATTTTGACCAATCCATGGTATGTCAATAACTAAAAAGGAGTGAACATGATTTTCGTAAAGAAGTAACTAAGGGTAAATATTTCTACTTGCTACTGTATATAGATGATATGCTCCTGGCAGCACAAGAAACGTCAGAGATACAAGAGCTCAAGACTCAGTTGAGTATAAAGTTTGAAATGAAGAATTTAGATGTAGCTATAAGAATTATAGGTATGGAAATTACAAGATACAAAGATAAAAGAACTCTCAGCTTGTCTCAGTCTAAGTATCTGATGAAGGTGATATCACTTGGTTTTTATGCCTTATAGTGGGTATTTATACTTGCTATTTGGCATCATTCAAGTGTTTTTCATGTGTATTTGGTATGTTTTCAGGATTTTAGGTGTTTCAGACGTTCTGGAGCAAAAAGTATTATTCCAAAAGATTTCAGGTGAAAATGGAAAAAATGAAGATGGATGGATCGAACCCAAGTGAAAAAGATCGATCTAGCAATCATAAGAAGATAGATAGATTGATCCATGCCTGGATCGATCGATCCAAAGCTCACGGAGATCTACGTAAAAACAGATTGATCGATCTCATTATGGATCAATCAATCTTGGAAGAAACAGTACGACAGATCGATCGATCCCTTTTCCCGGACCAGCTTGGAAATAATCAAAAAGACGCATTCGTCCTCAAGATCTATCTAGAGTTTTCCTTATTAGATTAGGTTTTTCTTATTTTAGTTTAGTATATAAAAGCCTTTTGGCTGTTTTTTAAGGATAGACACGAGAAAACACATTAGAATTAATTAACTTTGAGAATTCAGAGCTTTTTCAGAGAGAAGAGATTTTCATCATGTATTTGGAGAAGTTTTATGAACTTTGTCTTTTACTTTTAATACAATTCAATTTCTTTTATGTGTTCTCTTTTAATGATGATTGTTGGCTACTTAGTTATGTCTCAGTAGTCATCTTGTTAGGTTTAGGGGTTTCCCAGAAAAACCAGGTTTGATAATTAGGGTTAGACATTATGGATTTGAATTGTCAGGTTCTTAGTCTAGATATGTTATCTATGCTTGAATTACTCTAATCACCTAGTTCATGATATTAGGTTAACAAATACAAAGGGATTTGGTTTAGAAACCCAGCCTAGTCTAGATGAGTAAGTGTTTCTACTTGCGGGAGTATTGTCGTTGATGCTTATGAACATATCGAATCTGAAATCAATACATGATTGAATTGTTTAAATACGGCAGGAGTTTGTATTTAGTAATTCGCTTATAGGGATCTAATACTTCGAGAGAAGATTAGCCTACTATTGTCTTTTGAGTTGAGAACTATTTTCATTATAAAATCTTGCATATTAACCTGAGCTTCAAACTTGATAACATGTGGAATTCCCTGATGCCTAGCGTTTTTCTCTAATTGCTTACAACCGTTTTAAATTACTGTCTTTTTACAATCACTTAAAATCGAACGACCTTTTATTTTCGTCTTAGCTAGAATCAAACGTTTAACTGAGAGTCGCACAATTTGGTCTATGTGGATCGATCATTTATATACTACTGCGTTTGCTGTGCACTTTCAGTGGATATATTTGGATTTAAATGTAGCTAAAAGAGTTATAGGTATGGAAATTACAAGATACAAAGATAAAAGAGCTCTCAGCTTGTCTCAGTCTAAGTACATGATGAAGGTAATTCACAGTTTCATAATGGAAGATGCTAAGTTTGTTACTACTCCAATTAGAGCTCACTTCAAGTTGTCATAAGTTCAGAATAAAGAAGAGTTAATAGATACTAATATAGCCCCCGGCTTCAACTGTAGGAGTATAATGTATGCTTTGGTGGGATCTGAGTTATATCTAGCTTATGGGATTGTGTTAGTAAGTCGTTTTATGAGTAAGCCATGTGAGATACATTTGGAAGCATTCAAGTGGCTGTTAAGGTACATCAAAGGATCAGTAGACTTGAGTATCGTGTACAAGAAAAGGAAAAATCTCATAATACATGGATATTGTGATTCAGGTTTTGTTGAAGACTTGGACAAGAAAATATTAATTTCAGGGTACATCTTCACAATATGTGGTAATGTTGTGAGTTGGAGGTCTTGTTTACAACCTGTTGTTGGACTAGCTACAACTGAGACTCGATATATGACATTGAATGAAGCTGTAAAGAGTCTATCTAGTTACAGGGTTTACTCGAGGATTTTGGTTACAAGAAGGAAGAAACAACTTATGTGTGGTGTGATTCTCAAAATCTAATCAGCTTGTCAAAGAATTGTGTGTTCCATGAACGCAAAAAGCAATAACCTTGAAGTATCATTTTAACATAGAGGTTATTTCTGAACGAAGAGTTGAAGTAGCTAATATACACACAAATTCGGCTGACATTTTAACAAAAGTGGTACATGTAAGTAAGTTCAAATATACTTTGGATTTACTTTACATAAGTGAGGTTTGAGTGCCGGTATGGCGTGTGCTAGAGGTTTAGGATCCAGACAGTAAATTCATTATCATGTGTCAATATTCTTTGGCAAGGCTGTAAAGCATTATGTGGAAAAGAAGGAAGATGGTTCCGTTAGTGATCAAGGTGGAAATTGTTAAGAGTCATAGTCTCTAACAGAAGGTTAGGGAAGTCAAATATGCAATTTTCGATAAGTCAACATTCGTAAAAAAGCTTGATAACCATTTAATTTATTTTAAGTTGCAAAGTCCAGTTTAGTTAGATTGCAATTTGGTAATCTTGTTTGATTCTTCATTATAAAAAAATCAAATCATGTTATTGTTACAATTACATATTGGCAAAAAGGACTGTGCGATCATCTTCTTTGTGAGATTTTTAAGATTCTTGATTGATTTCGAACAATTGATAGTGAATTTGCTGGATTTGATTCCAGCTCATGTGAGTGCTTTCTCATCACGAGAAGTAAACATATGGTAACCAAAATCTCTTGTGCAATTTCTTTCTGTTTTTCGTGTGTTTTTTTATTCTTCTTTTATAATCGAATATGCAAATTTCTTGAACAAGGCTTGATCAATCAAGTTCAATGAGGTGAGTAAGTCGTAGTCAAGAAGGAGATTGAAGGTTATATTTGAAACTAAATTATATTCCATAACAAATTTAATTATAAATCTTTTTTTATATATAAAGTGCATTAAACCTTGCTAAATAAATATGACTTCAAATTTCCAAATACATTCTCACCACAAAAAATGTTCTTAAATCCATACAATCTAGGGCCGGGAAAAAAAATCAGAATTGAAGAATCAGAATCGAAGAA
>OVBE01014878.1:0-11815 GCA_900406425.1 Iberis pinnata | reverse complement strand
GCTACATTGATCTGTTCTCTGCAGTATTTGTTTTAGGATTAAATTCTAAGCTTATCATTTGTCTAGGCTCGATCACGAGATCGAGGTGCCGAGAGAGGATGATCGAGGTGCAGAGGTCAAGGGGAGCAAGCCCAAGCCATCGAGGTGGGCTCGATGGTGATCGAGGTGATGGGCCGAGCCATCGAGCTGGCTTCGTCTTGCCTCGATCATGGGATTGAGGCATTTGGTGCGTGTGATCAAGCCGGCTTCGTCTTGGCTCGATTACGGGCTTGATGGTTTAGTCGAATTTGACTTGAGCTACACTTGAGTTGGTTCCTTCTGCGCATTTTCCTTTCCTTCTCCAAATTCGTCATACCGTTCTGAAAGCTCCTGAAAGTCCTGTAAAATCTTCAAAATGCATATGTATGCAAATGCTAATGCAATGCAACATATTTAGAGCTAAAGGACTCTAAAAAGATGCTAAATGACTTCATAAAATCACAAAAATGCAGAGACATCAATTCCCCCAAACTAAATCCTTGCTTGCCCTCAAGAAAGTAATTCAAAATTCTGGACGAGAGGTTTGAAAGTGGGAACTCAGAACCAAAATATGTCGCTAACACAGGTAATATCAATGTCCAGGTTACTAGTCCTAGAATGCAATCCTAAACTCATCATACTTATAAACTTTAGCCATACTCATCACAGCTTACTACATATCAGTTCCAACTTCAACAATGAATTAAAATTCATTTACCCCTATAACATTCATTAAGTAGGAACCATGGATCAAGTCATGCACGTTCAATGAACTCATTTGGTTAAGGAACATGTTAAAGGGTAAAAAAATGACCCCTTAAAGCAATGACTAACAATTCAGTAAATGGTTCTCTCAAAAAGGAATGAGCTTTAGCAGAAGGCTAAAGGTAAGAACACTTTGATGCATACATAAACAAAATCTCATCTACCCAATGCCAATGAAACCTAAGTTTTCCTGATTCTACCCGGTAGGAGACCCTAATTCTACCCTTTTAAATTTCGAAGTGATCTTACTTGTTCACGTTTTTCCCTTTTTCATCTTTTCCTTAACTACTCTTATGAGATGGTTTTTCTTATTTGACTGCTAGCGGATTTGGGAACTTCCTTATTTCAATGCCTATGGTTTCTGACTTTCTTCATTTTGCATTAATTTCTTGGGTTTTACCCTTTTCATTTCATTGTCATTTCTTTTCATGATTCTGCACTAACCATATCTTTCACATTGTTTTTCCCCCAAACCATTTACTAGCACATTATGTTTCTTTTCCTTTTCCATTCCTCTCCTAAGGTCCATTACTCTACCCTTTCTTTTACCAGCTACCCACATCCTTTCATTCATTTCCAAACCAACCCCAACACCCAAAATCGAATCTCAGCTAGTCCTATCTAGTCCAAAAAGCGTGAACTAGAACTACATGAGATTCTATTCCTGTCAGTTCAAACCTAACACTTTCTACCAAGCTCATTCCATAAAAGACCTGACATTCAGTAGTAAATTCATGGCTTGAAAGAAAGCAAGGTTTAAGGGTGGGATTCTACTTGGGCTAACAAGAGTGGTAAGATGGTAGAGGATAACCCCAAATATGTATATACTATCCATGAGTTCAAATCCAGTACACAAACATGATAATTAAAAGTCAGTTTTAAGTTATAATAGATAGGGGCAAATTTCGAATAACAACATGCTTCATAAGACAAAGGATCATGCAATTCACATTCCAAGCATGTTGCAGTTTTACTTCAGACTAAATCAAGATGCATTAGATAACTAATAACCAGGGGCACTTATACTTTATGAGAATACATCATACTTACAAGGTTACTATCATCTTAGTTCCCTATGTAGATGCAATTGACAAACCTATAATTCTATCATCCTAAATGCAACTACATGAACACTCTGTTTTTGAAAGACAATTTAAAAAAAAAATCAAATTTGTATGGTATTCTATGCCTTAAATGTTATGCATGATATGAGATCAAGAAACAAACATAGAACTTCATTAGATAACTCTTAAACTCTCCCCCAAACTCGAATTACACAGTCTCTTGTGTAATCTAAATTTTCAAGAGTGTTTAGGAGGATGATAGACAACAAAAACAGAAAGCACACTTATAGATAAACGAAAACAGAAAGCATAAGCAGATGCAAATGAAATGGATTATACAATGGTCAGGTGGATGGAGATGGACCTCAGTTACCCCTAGTTTGGGAGTTTGATGAATCCTCGTCCAGGGAGAGGGTTGGGAGGTTGTCAGAACATGATTCCAGGGTTGTCATTTCTGCAATTATTTCCCTTGAATTGGAGGTGTTGTGGTTGAAGGATAAATTTGCACGCCTTTTGAAAGTGGTTCACCGGCTATTTGGGAGGAGGAAGACTGCCTTTGTATTGTTTGATGCTTTGAACTGGTAGCAGAATTGATTACCAATCTCCCCTATGATGAACTTTATCACAATCAGGTAATAAATGTCTATCAACCTCCGTATCCAAACGTTTCGGCTAGGCTGTCCTATGGTGTGAAGAAAGATTGGCGCTATCCACCCTCCGATACGTAGTTGAGGTTCCGTTCTTGCTCTTGTGATCCAGCCAAGGTCTTTAAACTTCAATAGCTGTTGCAGGAATAACTTCAAGGGACAAGGTCTTGTTTTGATGATGTTAGGAAATAAGGTCTCGTCCTGGAGGGTGTTGTGGACATGTTGGTAGACGCCTAACCGCAAGAAATCCATCTCCTCCACTAAGATATTCCTAGTATCTCGTCGAGAGAAGAACAATTTAACATAAATTGGTGAACGTATCTAATCGCAGGGTGACGTATGCATGCACTCTTGGTCTTGCATGCCTAGAACTTCTTGGTTCCAATCAAATCCTAAATAAGCTCTATCTATTCTGGAACATTCTCAAATGTGTATGGTTGAAACCTCATGCAATTGAAACCGTAAATAGAGTCCAATTGAAGGAAACTGAAATGCTCAGGTTCGCCATTCAATTGCTTTAAGGTTATGACCCTCCATTTTGATTGCCTTCCCACCCCTCAGAGTAGAATACTTCTAATGATGCTAAGAACATGCATGTTTGTTGCTGACGAGCATTATGTTCCATTCCAAGCATGCTTGATATTCCCATGTACCCCAATATGTCCTTGACTTGCTCAAGGATGCCAAGGTTTCCTAAATCCTCTGAATCTGGGAATATTGATTCTGCAAAGTCAACTTACATTAGGGTCATGTATATCTCTTCAACTGAAGGTTCACTCGAACTGCCGAGCGTTCCTCTGTTAGACATGGTGATTTTTGTAAAAGAAATTAGAGTCGTTAAGTTGCGTTATGTGAAAACATATTTGAAGGACTCTATCAAAATTAAACTCAAAATCACGTATAATCAAAATCGATATGTTAAGCCTTCGGATTACACTTTCAAAAACAAAGGAACAAAAATTCCCAGAAAAATGGGTGAAACCAAAACCGACTTTCAAATCAAGTTTGCACGAGTTTAAGAGTTAAAAACCGAAGTTGATGATTCTTGAAATCCGTTGAATCTTGAGATTGTAGTTAAATCTGTTGATCAAATAAGGTGATTTCAAAAGAGTTATGGTTATATGAAAGTGATGAGAGTATAAGAGAAGGGGGAATTCCCTTATATAGAGTGAAGGTCGAGATGTTCATGTGGAGGAGAGGCGTTGTTGAAGCTTGTGGATGTTCAGTAAAGTGAAGATTTGTGGAGGAGAGGCAAAGGTGATTTATGTGGATGAGGTTGAAATAGGAAACAGTGAGGGTGATGGAAGTGATGTTTAGAAGCTTGGCTTGATCGAGCATTGTTGCGGCTCGATGGAAATGTTCCTTGGCTCAAACAAGCAACGTGCCATGGCTCGATCATGGAATTGTTTTGGCTCGATCAAGGCTCGATGAGATGTGTGGCTAGATCACATTATCTTGATGGCACATGGTAATGGCTCGATCACAGGATGGAAAACGTGGATCCATGGATTTGAACATAGCTCGATCGAGTTTTAGTGTGGTTCAATCATATATTTCTCTTCGGATAGATCCAGCTCCTAACGGCTCGATGGAGTAGCTCGTTTAGACGCTTTTGGCTCGATCATGAATGGACCACTTGGCTCGACTTCTTTGCTTAATGCTCAAGACTTGACTCCAAGGTACCTATAACACCAAAACCAAACCTCAAAACTTACACGCATAAAACAAAAAAAAAATAACGTAAATTGAAAATTTTATATGTACAATGATAAGCATGGGATTTCCTCCCAAGTGCGCTTGTGTAAAGTCACTAAGCTTGAATTCCTGTTTTAGATTTATTGGCCATGAGACGGTTCCCCAAGGAGAACCGAGGTCCCTTATAAAATGAATTTGTCAGCCAGATAAGGTTTGATTCTTTGCCCATTCACTGTAAACTCTCCTCCATACATTGCAATAAGGGTTACTGCACCATATGGTAGAACTTCTTTGACTGAAAATGGTCCAAAACATCTTGATTTGAGCTTTCCTGGGAACAACTTGAGCCTTGAGTTGAATAGTAGCACTTGGTCACCGGCTTTGAACTCTTTGACCAAAATCTTCTTATCATGAAACACCTTCGTCCTTTCTTTGTATATTTTGGAATTCTCATAAGCATTGAGCCTGATTTCTTCGAGTTCATGCAGGTCTATCTCCCTCTTTTCCTGAGCCGTCTCAAGATCAAAATTCAGGAGTTTAGTTGTCCAAAGTGCTTTATAATCGACCTCAACTGGTAGATGGCATGCTTTCCCATAAAGAAGTTGGAAAGGTGTTCGTCCAATTGAGGTTTTAGAAGTCACTCTATATGTCCAGAGTGCGTCATCCAACTTTGCTAACCAATCTCTTCTTGATGTTCCAACAACTTTTGCCAAAATGGCCTTGATCTGCCTATTCGAGACTTCAACTTGTCCACACGTTTGGGGATGATAAGGTGTTTATACCTTGTGTTTCAATCCATACTTCTTCAACAAGTTTTCGAAAACCTTATTTATGAAGTGGGAACCACCATCGCTGATTACTAGCCTAGGAACCCCAAATCTTGGGAAAATCACACTTCATAACAGTTTTAGAACTACCTTAGCGTTGTTGGTAGGACAAGCGACTGCTTCCACCCGTTTTGAGACGTAATCGATAGCTACCATAATATAGGTGTTCCCAAAAGATGAGGGATTGAATAGTCCTATAATATTAATGCCCTACACATCGAACACTTCAACTTCCAAGATTGGGTTCTGAGGCATCTCATTTCTTCTATCAATGTTTACAGCTCTTTGACAAGGGTCACATTTGGATATGAAATCATGTACGTCCATTAACATAGTTGGCCACCATATGCCATCTTGCAGGATTTTCTGAACAGTCTTGAACGTTGTAAAATGTCCTCCATAGGAAGAATCATGACACTGTTCCAAAAATCCCTTAACGTCATCTTCGGCTATGCACCTTCTGAATAACCCATCTGGAACTTTCTTGTAAAGGAAAGGGTCATCCCAATAGTAATGATTTACATCACTCAGGAACTTCTTCTTCTTATAATCATCAAATTCTTCAGAAATTGCTCCACAAACCTTGTAGTTAACTAAGTCTGCATACCACGGTGTTGCCTTTTTTGTTACCACCTCAGCTTCTACAAAGGCACAAGTATGAATTACCATTAGTTGTTCCTCCGGCAGTGTGTCATCAATTGGAATTGACTCATCAATTTGCATCCTGGATACGTGTTCTGATACCCCATTTTCGATTTTCATGTCCACTATTTCCATGTCAAACTCTTGCGGTAGAAGATTCTACCTTAACAACCTTAGTTTAGTGTTCTTCTTTGCATAGATATGCCTTAGTGCTGCATAATCAGTGTACACTATAACCTTTGAACCAACCAAGTAGCTTATGAATTTCACAAATGTGAGGACGACTACTAGCAACTGTTTCTCTGTTGTAGCATATTTTACTTGAGCATCGTCCATGGTCCTACTGGCGTAGTAGATTACGTGCACCTTCTTATCTATTTTCTGCCCCAAAAATGCTCCAACTTTGTAGTCAGACGCATCACACATGATCTCGAATGGGTAATCCCAGTTTAGGGCTTGGACTATAGGGGTAGATACCAAGGCTTCCTTGATGTGGTGGAATGCTTTGAGATATTCAGAGTCGAAGTCAAACTCGGTTTCCTTGAACAATAGCCTTGTCATAGGTCTTGCTATCTTCGAAAAGGCATTGATAAATCTTCTGTAAAACCTTGCATGCCCTAGGAAACTCCTCACATCCTTCACTATCCTTGGTGGTTGTAGTTGCATTATGACATCAATCTTTTCCTTGTCTACTTCTATCCCTTTTCCAGATATTTTGTGACTCACGACAATTCCTTCCCCCACCATGAAGTGACACTTTTCTCACTTCAGGACCAAGCTTGTTTCCTCGCACCTGGTGAGTACCCTGCACAAATTAAACAAGCAGGAGGAGAAAGAAGATCTGTACACGGAGAAATCGTCCATGAACACCTCTACTATCTCCTCGATTAAATCTGAAAAGATTGAAGTCATGTACCTTTGAAAGGTGGCAGGTGCATTGCAAAGGTAAAATGGCATCCTTATATATGCAAAAGTACCGTATTTTTCCTGATCTTGAGGATAGATAGGGATTTAGAAAAGTCCACTATAACCATCAAGAAAACATTAGTAAGGGTGGTTTGCTAGGCGTTCTAACATTTGGTCAATGAAGGGTAAATGGGAAATGATCTTTTCTAGATGTAGCATTCAACTTCATGTAATCAATGCACATTCTATGACCAGTGATTGTTCAGGTTGGTATTAGTTCACCTTTGTCATTTTTATCACAGTAATTCCTCCCTTTTTTGGGACACAATGAATTGGCGATATCCAAGTACTATCTGAGATAGGGTAGATAACACCATCATCCAACAGTTTAAGGATCTCCTTTTTTACCACTTCTTTCAAATTAAGATTTAGTCTTCTTTGGGGTTCAATGCTAGAATAGGATTCATTTTCAGGATTGATTCTAAGAGTGCATAGATTAGGTGATATTCCTTTAATATCATCCAATGAATACTCTATAGATCTTCTAAACTTCCTCAATTCAGTCAATAGAAAATTTAGCTCATCATCACTAACTTCATCATTTACTATGACAGGGTATGTTGAGTTAAGTCCAAGAAAAGCGTACCTTAGCCCTTTTGGAAGCGGTTTCAGTTCCACATATGGTGCCCTAAGTTCAGACCATTCCTCAGATGTTGTAGCGTCTGTTTGTTTATGCTTGAGTTCAACCCTCTCAGCAACTGAGAACACCATATTTTCTGGTCCCTGAATGTCTTTGAATGGTTCTTCAGGTTCCAATGGTCCATGTGAGTCTAATATCATCTTGTACCCCAAAGGTTCATCGTGTAGATACCCTTTATCCCCATCATCCTCATTAATCTCTTCCAACAGTTCATCAACAAGTTGATCCATCTCTACTACGTAGGAAGATTTCCCAATCTGCAGTTGGTTTCCTCATCACTTCCTGAATATCGAACATCATCTTCAAATCCTTATATTCAGCTGAATCTTCCCTTTATGAACGTCAATAACAGCTCCAGCATTTGCTAAAAATGGTCTACTCGGAATCAGAGAATCCCTAGGTTCCTCACTCATATCTAAAACCACAAAATCGGTTGGGATTTCAGCTACTCCAACCTTCATAGGTAAGTCTTCAAGAACTCCATGTGGAATCCTCACTGATCGATCTGCAACTACCAAAGAGATATTACAAGAGTTGAAATTGTTGAAACCTAAATTTGTAGCAACTGATAAAGGCATAAGGCTGATCGAGGCTCCTAAATCGCACAGGCACTTGTCAAAAGACAAAGGACCTAGTGAACAGGGTAAAGTAAACGATCCTGGATCATATAACTTTTTGGGATTGAAGTCCTTGTTATGATTGCACTGCACTCTTCGCTTAAAACTACCATTCCCTAAATTTACTTGCCTCTCTTGGTGATAGCATCTTTCATAAATTTCTTGTATGGAGGCATCAGAGTGATTGCATCAAGAAGTGGCACCTTAATTTCAGTATCCTTCATGTACTTCTTAAAAATCCCTTGTACTTTTCCATGATTTCCTTCTTGAATCTGGAAGGAAAAGGTAGTCTCGGAACGTATGGTGGTGTCACAAAGGGTATATCCTTTGTCTGTGTTTCACATGGTTGTTCAGCTGGACTTGGCTTGATAACAACAACTGATGGTGGTTGTGATAGCTTTCGAGAATTAGTCTTTGTAGGTTCTTCGTCCTCAACTTCATTTAAACTCAACTCCCCCTCAGCTTGGTCAACACTGTCCTCAGTGTTAAGAACAACTTGTTGTTGTGGTAACGCTTTCCCACTCCGTAATGTGATGGCGTTAACATGGGAAAAATCCACGGGGTTTTGAATAGACTTCCATAGGAGTTGAGTTGTTGGCTTGGTTGCAGAAGAAGAAGCACCCATACTCTCCAGATACGTGACCTTGGAAGTCAAAGCGTCGAATTTCTAATGGAGGTCATTGTATGAACAATCGATATGCGTCCTTAAGTCAGCCATCTGGTGGTGAAGTTCACCAAACTTCTTTGATGTATTTGTGCCACTATTGATTTGACCCTGAAGAAGTTGTTGTAACATTGCCTCAACGTTGGAAGGTTGAGCCGGAGGTTGGTTAAAGGTGAAACCAAGAACTGCACCAGCTTGTTGTTGATGATGTTGTGGTTGCTGAAAACTACACTGTTGTTGTGGATACTTTGGAAAGAAACCACGATTCTGAGCGTAGTTGGTGTGTTTTAGGCCTTTAAACCTATCAAGTTTTCCATATTTTATTATTTTACTCTTTAAGCCTATAAATACAATGTGTTTTAGGCCTTTAAACCTAAGCTTTATTTTATTTATGAGAGAATTAGTGAGGAGAAGAGATTCTGAAACTCTGTATTTGGGAGAAGATTTCAGAACCTCTTTATATATCTATATTTAATTTAAATATGTGTTCTTCTTTGATATTGAATTGTATTTGCATGCTAATGTCTGAGTAGTTCCATAGTTAGGTTTTAGAGTTTCCCATGGAAATCAGGGTTTGATTGTTAGATTTGTCATAAGGGGAAAATAATTGTCAGGTTCTTAGTCTATACTTGTTATTAATGCATGAATTAGAGTAGCTAACTAGTTCATTGATATTAGACTGATAAGCACAAAGAGATTTGGTTTAGAAGTTGGATTTAGTCTAGATGAATAAGTGGTCTTGTTTGCGAGAGTATTGTCTTGATTTCTTGTGAACAATTGAATCTGATCTTTAATGCATGTTCTGTGATTTAAAAGACGGCGAGAGTTTGTCTCTGATAATTTGAGCATAGGGTTTAATACTCCGAGAGGAGATTAAACCATCTCTGTTTTTCATTTTGAGAACTATTTTCAAAGAAAAATTCCGGCATGATAAATTGACTTTCAATCCTGATTATATGTGGTTTCCCTGATGCTTGACACTTTTATTTTATAAGTTTTAAACCGTTTTAATTTACTGTTTTAATAATCATAAATCTTATTTTTCTTGCTTTAGCTAGATTTGAATTGAAACTGAATCGTGTACTGTTTTGGTCTCTGTGGATTCGATACCCTATCTTTACTACATTGAACTGTTCTCTGCAATAATAGACTAGGATTAAATTCTTAACCTATCAAAGATGTGGAGGGTCTTCTTCTAGATTGGGGTCTTTGTCGACACCTTTCGACACTCATGTATCGGAATCTCATGCACCTCCTGAACAGCCACGTCCATACCATCAGCTCCCACAAATGCTGACTTTAGAGAAGCTTTTGGTCCAGCCGGGACGTGAGCGGTTGTCTCTTTTTGGATCCAAGTGGCATGGAGGGGACGACATGGTTTCCGGCTTCAGATAACGGGATCATGAAGTGCATCAAGTCAGTGATCTAGAATGTTCTAGACAAACTGTATGAAAAATTTACAGACATGCCTACGGCGGATAAGGAAATTTGGCTATATTGTTTCGCGGTAAGAAAAGTTTAAAATTTTTTTATCTTAAATATATAATAACTAACTTTATATCTTTAAATCATATAGCAACATTTC
The DNA here is from genome assembly GCA_900406425.1 of Iberis pinnata. Lineage (NCBI taxonomy): Eukaryota > Viridiplantae > Streptophyta > Magnoliopsida > Brassicales > Brassicaceae > Iberis > Iberis pinnata. The sequence continues at coordinate 1,685 of OVBE01014878.1, read as the reverse complement.
AACTGAGTCCTGCCATTACCCCTCTAGTGCGGACAGAGTTCAGGTCTAAAGCGGCGAGGACTTACACTAACCACATGTATTTTTGGAAGGACACTTGGTACAAGACAGGACAGAAGCACACACACACGCCTGCAGAGCTCCTTACTCCATTAATAGCATCATGAGAAAAAGAAGAGACGAAAGAAAAGTAGAAGAAGAACTCGAAGAACCGGTGTAGTGAGTGGGACGGTAGGGGGATGTCGACAAGCAACTATGTTGCTAAGAGTTCGTTCACCCGACAGTCTGATCTAGTATGATTTAAAACTTGAATCTAGTAATTTTTTGTTTTGATTAATATTATCTAANAAAAAAAAAAAAAAAAAAAAAACTTTTATTTGTTGAACATAGGGTTAAGAGCGGCCACGAGCCGTTGCCCCTTGAGATTATAGAAGATCTCCACACGAACAAGACGACGGGAGAAGTTCAGGACGCGCTGGCTCGGGAGGTTCTTGAGACCTCTAGAAGAAGTATCGAGGAGATCCAGTCTACTCATGCATCTCAAGGGGAAAGCGACGACATCCCCGTCGAGACGGTATATGAAGTAGTGTCTCAAGTAAATAATATTTAAATTTAATTACACACTATTGAATATTGTATTACTAATACAATATTGTGTTTTTTTTCAGACTACGAAGAAGTCCCAGGATCGGGATCTTGAGCTGCAACGGGTCATTATGAGGAGTTGAGGAGGAAGACCGAGGAGATGAAGAGAATGAAGAAGGAAATAGATGCACGAGCGAAAGAGATCGAGGAGATGAAGGCATTGCAAGCAGAGCGCGACGCTCAGATGGAGACGATGCAGGCTTCACAAGTTAGGATGAAAGAGTTTATGAGACGTTTTCAAGGATAGATTAATATATTAATTGTTTTAGATAATTAAAATTTTAGGATTCTAAAATATTTAGTAATTTTTATGAATATTTTTGTTTTTATTTTATATATATATTGAATTTTATTTTAGTTTTAATTTTTTAATTTAATTTTTTTGACAAAATTTTTCAATTTTTGTCGATAATCTGTCGATAAATTTTTAATTTTTTAAAGAATCGCTCGAATTCCGTTGATTATTTTTTTAAAAGATTCTGTCGATAATCTGTCGATATATTCTAAAGAATCCGTCGACAATCCATCGAAAATCTCGACGAATTATCGACGGAAAAAAACGACGGATTATCGACGGAATTTAAAAACCGGCCATGTATAAACGACCGACAACATCGGTTGATAATCCATCGGTTTAACCCTTTTATCAACGAATAACCGACGGATATGCTTGTCGGTTTTGCCGTGTTTTCTTGTAGTGTATAAGTAGTTCATGTCGCCAAATACACATTTGATGTGAAGCGTGACCCCAATCCTCACAACCGTAAATTATTGTATAGAACATCCAAAAACGTTGGACCGACACTAACTATAATACCTTTCACTTGAAACATTTTGAGNAGGACAAAGTCTAACTTAACTAGGAATATCTCAATAATTATAAGGGCAATACATCCCCTAACACATGGGTTTGGAATACAAATCAAATCTATATTATAGAAAAATCTCAAATACATGAAAAGATCAAATAAAAGGAAAAGATCATGTACAAACTAAATGTGGACGCTAGGTGTTTATGCACACTTTATTGAACAAGCGTATAG
>OVBE01014876.1:0-11817 GCA_900406425.1 Iberis pinnata | reverse complement strand
AACAAGGAATCAAGAGGCAACTAACTACAGCCTACACTCCACAGCAAAATGGAGTTGTTGAGCGTAAGAATAGGACTATCATGAACATGGTGAGAGCTGTATTGACAGAGAAGGTATGAGAATGGATGTTGTGAACTGAGCTCAAGAGAGCTAAGTTCAAGGGAGGAATTGATGAATGTGAAGACACTTAAGGCGCCAAGTTTGTAATAAAGATTTGTCTCAGAACAAGTCAATTGCCATTTTCTTTATTTAGCTAAGTAGTTGAGTAGTTGAAGTAGTGTTTCCTAAACAATAGCTTAGTTTGTTATTCTTTCTTTTGTGTTTAAGTACTTTCTTTATTTGATCAATAGAAGTAATCTTTTCTGGTACATTTTGTGTGTTTAACGTATTTTACTATCACAAAAGAAACAGAGATCTAACCTTTTAAAATATATAAAACTCCCACATTCTGAAGATTCACACATCTAAGAAATCTAGCCGATATGCTTATTAAGCCTATTCCAATTAATAAGTTTAGTACATCACTTGATTTTATGAAAGTCAAGAGTTACAGGGCACCAGCCTTTTGAGCCGAAGGTTAGGTCCAAGCTATGGTAGTTCACTAATATATGTATGAAGCTTGCAGAGTCGGTCCTAGGATTTTAAAGGCCGCAATCTCCAATGAAAAACATGAGCTTGTTCTGAAACTAAAATTTTTAAAAATGGGTCGGTTCTTAAACTAAAATTTTGAAAATAAAAAATGGACTACAAGTTCGTGCTTGCTTTGCTTGTTTACAAGACCGACCATGGAAGCTCGTGGAATTAGATTCAAGGTGGAGTGTTGCGAGGTAATGTTCAAAGCTATGTTTAAGATGAATCAGATTCATTGTTAAACAGGTTTAGGCTATGCCAATAACCAGATTTTGACCAAAAGGATTAAGGAGGCTTTTAAACATACTAAATCATTAAGAGAGTTTGCCGTTGAAACTGTCGACTTATGGATCTCGAGTGGGGTTGGGCAGTAAAGGAGACTTTTCTATATGAGAAAGTGCATTCCCAACTGCCATGGTATCATAAAATACTTCAAATGCAAAAATACTCTTAAATCATTGACCTAATAACACTGTAGATTAATTTGGAAGCCGAAGAAACAAGGTTCATAAACTTTCTTAAAATCCAAAGTATTAGTTTTTAATTATGGTCTCTCTTTAACATATGGAATCCAATGTGTGAGTTTCATTTTCTTTTAGTTCTTCTTACAATTGATTAGTGTGGTGGTTGGCAGTTTTAACATATTACGTTTCACATTTTATATTTGAGATAATATGTCAGATTTAATATTAAATTAATTAAAGATCACGACTACTAATCTATAACAAATACAATCAATAAACAAAGACTGGAGACGTTAAAGAAAAAAAATAAAAACAAGGACTATAGACAGATTCAATTACAAGACAAGAGATTTTTATTCCATCTAGTTGGTTTAACAACCGCTAACGAAGAAAACAAACGAACAATACAAAGCCGGGCGAGAACAAGATACCCCGAAAATAAAAGGCACATGAGACAGTTCGTTAAAACAGTTTGGTTAAAAAACACAAAACCAAACCGAGGGAGAACGCAAACGCATCATTAAGAGGGAAACATTGAACCCTGAAGAACTAACTCCACAATGCGAATAAGAGGAGAAAACTGAGAAGCTACAGAAGAACGGAAACTTCACCATGAAGAAGAGAACGGTGCACCACTAGAAACACCCAGCACCCTGGCAGGACGGAGACACTGAGGTCCTTGGAAGTCCCAGCTACCGACTTAAGGAACATCCAATCGTAGAGAACAACACCAAGGAACATAGATGGTCGAGGATAAAATAAAGGAGCACTACCACAAGAGCGAAATCCTAAACCGAAGATCACCAAGAACCGCGAACGGAGAGGCAGAGAGGAGCGGGCTGACCGAAAATTCCCGGCGGCGTTTGGACTTACCTTACCTAGGCTATCTGTCCTAGACATTCTCTCTGAACTACTCCGAAGCGAGATCCAACAAAACAATCATCAAAGAATCAAAGGAAGATTCTAAACGAAAATACACCAACAAAGCCAACCGAACAGCATGAAACATGAACCCTAAGCTAGCTTTACCAACCACCAAAACCATAATCCACCACCAAACCTAACAGAGAAGACCGAAGCAACCGAAGAAAGAAAAGCCGATGGAGGCAGAAAAGATCCTAATCATCACCTGTCGAGAACGACGAAGCACCCGAGAGGCGCGACCCAAACCGCCGGAGAGATTAAAAAATAACTTCTTACAACAACAACAAAAAAACAAAATTGTAACCACTCTCGTCTGGATGAGCTGTATCAGCTGGTCCTATAAATTATTATGCGATTTATTTTTGAGTTTTGTCTTTATTTACGCAATATTAAAGAATGACTTTCCAATAAGTCATTTACGCAATATTAAAGAATGACTCTCCAATAAGTCATTCATACATTGTGATGACCAAATAATAATAATAATAATAAAGGAAATTAATAAAGTTATTTGGATTTTAAAGATGTATAAAGTAGTAATGAATTCAGTTGGTGTATTTCTTGAGAAAGAAATTGATGGAAACACATTTTACATATTCACTTTATCATGTTCTACCGGCGAGGAAGCCATAGATATATGTGGTGATAACGAGCTCTCTCTTCTTCAACAACCTCGTTTTCTTTGTCCTAGATTACGTAAGAAAGCTGAAAATCTAAAAAGAAATGAGGACGGCCATTCTAGTAATTTAGATGATTACCCAATCACTATTTCCCTACACTTGATTGAATCAACAATCAAATAATCACTTATACACAAGAAGATATCTGTAAGCACACTTTACTTCCACTATTTTGGTGCAACAAACAAAAATTTAACGAACGTTCTTGCAACTCATGCATGGAACAAACAGTTGGCACTACCTATTACATATGTGTCTACTGTGATGAAATTTTCCACAAAGAATGTGTTGAGTCTCCACTTTTTATCAAACACCCCTCTTATCGCTTTCTTTCTTTCCAGCTTTACAATGATGGGTACAATAAAGGTCATCAATGCTTCATTTGTAATACGTGGACGAAATGCTTCGTTTCGTCTATGAGAAAACTATAGAAAATACAAATTTCAGACTAGATTTATGATGTGCTTCGGTTTCTGAACCTTTTGAATATGAAGGTCATGAGCATCCTTTATACCTAGCTTTAAACCCAAGAGAAAAAAATTAAAGCAGTATGTCAGATATGCCAAGAAGACAGAGGATATCTAGGAGAACTTAGGAAACTAAATTGCATCGAATGCAATTATGTTATATGCTTTAGGTGTGCTACTTTACCATTCAAGGCAAAGTATAAGCATGATAAGCATTTCCTTACATTTAAGAAAGAGGAAGAGGGGGCAAGTGATGATGGTTCAGACTGGTGTGAAGCATGCGCGAAGAAAATAGTATATTCAGAAAAAGGTGGATTCTATGCATGCGATAAATACTGTTGCACCACTCTTCATGTTGATTGTTTGCTTGGGACAGACCAGTATATGAAACCTGATCAAACCATACAATTTTATGGGGCGTTTGTTACTATTCATCGCAACAATACTTTGACTCGTCCATTGTGTTCTCGCTGTAACGAACGTTGTCAACACAAAGTAGTCTTCAATTGCAACGGTGAAACATCTTGTTCTCTATCATGCATTTATTAGTTAAGTTTTTGGAAATATGAGACTTTCACCATCAGCTCTTTATGGACTCTGTTTTTACTTCGTATAGTCTTTGTTCTTGCATAATGTAGTGGAGACTACACATCTTGATCTTTTGGTGAATCTACAAAATATTTAAAATTTATTGTCGCACAACACAAAAACAAAATATGGTTATTGTTTGTGCATCGGTTTAAAATCAAATAAGAAATTAATTTGGAACCATTATTCAAGTTTGATATTTTCTATGGCCACCTCAAATTACATCAATCTGAGCCATTTTTGAGTGAAAAGAGTTTTATTGGCAAGTTGTTTAATTAATACTAAGGCGTCCTTCCGGATTAATGGTGATGACAATTTTGCAAAAAAATTGCTTTCACGTTTTAATAGGGGTTTTTGGATTTATAATTTTAATTTTTTACCTTCTACAACAAGCTTGAGTTTGATTTCTTTTACGGAATCGCTTATGATATAATGGGTATATTAAGTTGGAATTGTCAAGGTATGGGAAATATCGAAACAATGGGGAGATTACGGGAAATGCATAGAATTACTTTTCGTGATTTCTTATCTCTAATGGAGACTAAGAACAATCGGAACTATGTGTTAAATGCTCAAGAGAGCTTAGAATATGACCATTCACATATTGTGGACACCGAAGGTCTAAGCGGCGGACTTGCTATTTTTTGGAAAACATCATATTTAGTTGATGTTCTATCGGCTGATAAAAGAGTAATTGATATCATGGTTACTTTAGGCTCAATTCATTTTGATATAACTTTTGTTTATGGTGATCCAGTTAGATCTCACATACAGGTAGTCTGGGATATGTTAACCATAATTGGTGTTCACATAAGTGAACCATGGTTCCTCATAGGTGACTTTAATGAACTCCTTGACAAGTCTGAAAAATTAGGAGGGCAATTAAGAGAGGAGGCTACCTTTTCTGCTTTTAGAAATTTTGTGAATGATTGTAGATTACGTGAAATCCCGAGTTCAGGTAATAAATACTCATGGGGAGGTTGGAGGGGAAAAATTTCGTGAATGATTGTAGATTACGTGGAATCCCAAGTTCAAGTAATAAATACTCATGGGGAGGTTGGAGGGGAAAAATATGGACGCAATGTAAGCTAGATAGATCTTTCGGTAATGCAGGATGGTTTAGCTTATTTCCTAAGGTACACTCCGAATATTTGGAGAAATCAGATTCATATCATAGACCGATTCTCACAAAATTTGTTAGTGAAATGTTGACACAAAAAGGACGGTTTATTTTTGACAAACGTTGGGTGGGTAAGCCGGAAGTCATTGCAATTGTTAAACAAAGCAGGAAAAATGAGGATGGTACAAATATTAAGTCTATCTTTGACAAGTTAGCACTTTGTCAACGAAATCGTTCACATTGGAAACACAATAATAGGTCTTCGGTGAACACAAAGATTTATTTACATCAATTAAGTTCTCAATTAGATGCGGAGAGTTCAAAGCGAATTCCTGACGCTCGACTCATGATTTACCTCTGTTGGGAATTAAATTAGTCTTTTCGAGAGGAAGACATATTTTGGAAACAACAAAGCAAAGATCGATAGTTAAAGGACGGGGATCAAAATACAAGTTTTTTTTCACGGGAGTGTACAAAGAAGAAGGGCACAAAATAGGATATTATATTAGAAGATGAAAATGGGGTTGACCACATCACATAAGGTTCCATAGGGAATATAGCAGTAGCATTTTTTATAAAGCTTTTTACGTCCTCTACGCCAGATTACCCATCTGAACTCCTAGACAGAATGTTGCCTAGGGTAAGTTGTTCGATGAATGATTTCTTTATAAAACCGGTGACTAACCAAGAAGTCAAAGATGTTGTGTTTAGTATTAAACGTGATGGCTCACCTGGTTTTGACGGTATGACAGGACAATTTTACCAAACATATTGGAGTGTGATTGGAGAAGATGTCACTAAGGAGGTCAAAGAATTCTTTGACACAGGCATTTTACAACCAGACTGGAACTATACTCAATTGGTGTTGTTGCCTAAAGTCCCAAACGCTAAGAGAATGACAGATTTAAGGCCCATAAGCCTTTGCTCGGCTTTTTATAAGATAACATCAAAGATATTATGTTCGAGGTTGAAGGTTCACCTCCCCTACATCGTTTCGGATACTCAAGGGGTCTTCGTTTCAGGGCATTTTATCTCATACAACATCTTACTAGCTCATGAAATGGTACATGCTCTACGGACAAATGATAATTGCTCACATGATTTCATGGCAAATTAAATTGATATGTCAAAAGCTTTTGATAGGGTGGAAAGGAAATTTTTGGAAGCTCTTTTTACTAAACTAGGTTTTCACCAAAAATGGATTGGTTGGATCATGGCTTGTATTCGTTCGATTTGTTACTCTGTTCTTTTAAACGATCACTCTTATGGTCATTTCAAACCGGAGTGTGGGTTAAGGCAAGGCGATCCTCTTTCTCCCTTTCTTTTTATTCTTTGTGCGGAAGCATTGGTGCACATTATGAATCGGTCAGAGGAACAAGGAAAACTCACAAGAATAAGATTAACAACCAGGTGTCCTTCGGTTCAACACCTTCTATTCGCTGACGACAGCTTATTTTTTTGTCGTTCAACATTTAACGAATGCGAGGAAATGTTGAGATGTTTAAAATTGTACGGAGATAATTCGGGTCAAGAATAAATTTTCAAAAAATCGTCCATCACCTTTGCAGCTAAAATAGATCCCATTATGTGTCGGATCTTGGGGCTTTACATGCATATCGAAAAAAGGGGGTGCAGGAACTTACTTAGGACTGCCATAATGTTTAAGTGGATCAAAGCAAGAACTGATCGCTTTCATCACTGATAGATTAAAGGCTAGAATATCTGGATGGTATGCCAAATCTCTCTCCCTCAGAGGCAAGGAGATCCTTTTGAAATCAGTGGCAATGTTATTACCGGTGTATGCCATGTTATGTTTCCGCCTTACCAAGGATCAATGTAAGAAGATTACTAGTGCAATGACGAGCTTTTAGTGGAATTCTTATGAAGGAAAAAAAGATTAGTTGGGTATCTTGGTCGAAAATGTGCCAATCAAAATCTAATGGAGGACTAGGCTTCAGGGATATTGGAGAATTTAATCAAGCGTTATTGGCAAAGCAAGCATGGACGGTTTTGCACGACCAAGGCACGCTGTTTTCGAGAGTTTATAAAGCTAGATATTTTGCCAAAAAAACTTTCTTGAAGGGAAAATGGGAAAAAGACCATCTTATGCTTGGCGTAGTATTCTTTTCGGGCGGGAGCTATTGGAAAAAGGATTGATAAAAATTATTGGTAAAGGCAAAAATATAAACATTTGAACAGACAAATGGCTTATTGATGGTGAACCACGATCACCTCATAATACAAACTTACCATTAGATATTAATCAGAAGGTTTCCTCCTTAATTACTAGGAAAGGACATTGTGATAATAGGCTACTACATCAATTATTCACTCCAAATGACGCGACAAAAATATTATCCCTGATTACAAATAGTCAGCTAAATGACAAGTTTATCTGGGCTTATTCAACTAATGGTTGCTATCAGGTTAAAAGTGGTAGTTGGTTGCTCTCCAAGTTAATGGACCAAGTCTTAGTTATAACCTATCAACAAAGGCTGGTCAATGACTTGAAAACAAGGATATGGAAAATAAGGACGGTCCCAAAAATAAAAATGTTCTTGTGGATAGCTCTCTTTGTGGCATTGGTGGTAGACGATTGTTTTATTGCCCATGGCCTATGTTCGGAATCACGGTGCAAACTCTGTGATGTTGGGCTAGAAACAATAAATCATGTGCTTTTAGAATGCGTAATTGCCAATAAGATTTGACACTTTCTCGCAATTCCGGGTGCTTAAGGATTTACAAATTCTCTCACCCAAAACTTTCACAACTTGCTTCTCTTAATGGATGATAATAGTATTAACAGAAATTTAAGGGCATCTATTCCTTGGATCTTGTAGGAAATCTGGAAAAATAGAAACGCGTTGGTTATTGAAGGAAAACAAAACGATATTTCGGTGATGGTTTCACTAGCTCAAGAAGAGTCAGAGCATTGGAATAAGCTTTATGAAAAATCTCAAATAGATCAAAGGAGGGCACTCATTTGTACAAAGCGAAGGGAAACTCGATGGCCAAAACCATCCTCCTCGGTTCTAAAGTGAAATGTTCACGCATCATGGTCCGACAAAGATTTTCTTATTGGTGGGGCATGGATAATTAGAAACTATACAGGTGAAGCTTCATTTAATGCTAGGAATGCTCTTCTTCCCGCTTCCAACAAGTTTGAGGCAGAACTCCGTTTTATTCTCTGGGCGCTGACAAGCATGTCTAACCTTCGATTGAGAGTTATAGAAGTTTTGTCGTACTTCGACAACATAGTTGAAAAAATTAATCATCTATCAAGCTGGCCAAAATATATAAACTTATTTCAGAAGATCTCCATGGTAGCCGCCTCCTTTTCATCATGTTCTTTCCTCTTCGCTTCTCCTTCAGCCAACTCTTTAGCCAGAGCTATTGCCAAAAGTGTCTCAAAAATGGTATGCTCCAATCCTATCTAGCTCTAGGAGGTCTGGCTTGGCTCCAATCACGCTTTCAAGATGAAGCAAATCTCTCCTAATTTTTTGGTTAAAGTGGTTTGTATTCCTTTCGTTGTATCATCTTTCGTACAAGAGAAAGAGAAGAAAGAAAAAGAGAGTAAGAAGAAAAAGAGAGTAAAAAAGAGAAAGATAGTAAGAAAGAGAAATGTTAAAATGGAGATATGGATTGTATAATGTTACTACAAATCTAGTTATACAAAATTATGTATACTTACCTAATTTTGATTTAGTTATGTATAGACAACTAATTAGCCCTAAAAGTATCTATCACAAATATATAGATATAATTGTATTATCCTATATTGATTTATTTTTGTAAGAATAAATAAATAAATAATTCAAACTATACTTTCAATAAAAATGGTGCAAAATATATTAAGAAAATAATTATTTAATTAAAATTATTTTGGTTGTGGTACTTTAAATCATTAAACAGAAAATAAAAAATTATGAGTTTAAAAGATGAAAACGATCTCATTGCTTATGTTTTCATAATGAAAAAATTGGAGGATTGGTCACTTTTTGCTTTCCTAATTTGAGAATGAGGTGTATCTTAAAATCATTGGTGATTAGAGTCTTTTGTCTAAATATATTACCATCATATCTCTTTTTATATTTTCAATTTAATTATTTCTTTGATTGATGGTTGATTTATTAAATTATTTAAATTGATTTAAATTTAATAATATAAATTTAAAAAAATTATTTAAACTAAAATTTTTAAAAAATAGGAAATTTTTTTTAAAAAATTATTTTTTTACCTAGAGGAGCATCGGCTTAGTTTTTACCCCACCCTTCACCTTCATAAGAAATTTCTCACCGCCGATTTGGCTCCTCTCGAAAGTTTTTCTCCGCCGTTGTCTCTCCGGTTAACGGTTGACGGTTTCTCTCCGATGTTATCTCTTCGGTTGACGGTTTCTCTCCGCCTCCGCCTCCTTACTTTATGTTTTTTTCCATCCAAATCGTCGTTGTCTCTCCGGTTGACGGTTTCTCTCCGTCTCACCACCGATTTCTTTGTTTTTTCTTTAACTGTGCTTTGCGATTTTGGGTTTTTTGCTCCATTAGAGTTTTTGTAGAACGATTTTTTCATATGCTTTTTGAGGATTTGGATTTTTTTCTTGTTTGACTGTTTTTGCGATTTAGAGTTTTGAGTTTTTTATTATATTGTTCTTAGTAGATGGTTCCATTAGAGTTATTTTATTATTCATGTTTCTATTTATCAGGTTTCGATATTCTTGGTGGATGTTTTCATTTCGGCATTGGAGGTCTTAATTTCTTTTTCAGTTTATTAAATTAGGGTTATGCGAGTTGGATTTTGAGTGTTGTTTATCTTCTTCTTCATTTATGTCTCATGTTGAGTGTCTTGGAGTTATTTGTTTAGGTCTATTGGATATGGTGTTTTTCTTTTCGGTTTTGGTAAGATGTTGACAATTATGTATGTGATGTCTATGGTTTATGTCTTGAAATAATAGGTTGTTATGTGACATTTGTTTGTGTTTTTACTTTTAATGTTGCTCAATTCATTTACTCAATGTTGGTTCATGTATAATTTGGTTCTTTAAGCAATAACTATTTTAATTTAGAGATTCTTGTGTTTGTGTTATGTTAACATTTATACAATGGACAACAATCTGCCACCAAAATTTTTTGATGTATCAGAAGTTCTAGCAAATGGGACTATGCATATTTACATGAAGATGGAGTGCCTCTCAACAATCACCAAACATATACCTGAACCCGATTTGGTCAGATTGCGTGAATTGTGTTTTGGGAAGCTGTTTGAGATGCATGTCGCAAGATGTCCTAATTCCGTGAAACTTATTCACAATCTTTTGTGTTGCCAACTCGTGCACTTAAAAATCACAAGCTATGGTTTGTATTTGGTGGAAAATCTTTCAAATTCTTGTTGAAGGATAACTAGATGTAGTTTGTAACCTCTATTTTTCTTTTTTTTTTAAAGGATGCATTTATCTAGTATAATACTACTTTTGAACATGTATTCAAATATCTACTTTTGGACGTGATTTTCGAACTTTTTAGTTTCATGTGTCTTATTATTCATGTCTTTGTAATTCATGTACAAAATAATTAAACAAATTTCTTCATGTGAACAAGATTTGTGAACAAAATACATTCTTGTGTACAAGTTTCATACATGTCAATAAAACGCAGTCATGTGAATATACAAAACACATGTTATTTGGTTTACGAAATGCCATATTTTCCATATAATTGGTCCAATTATTGTTTTCAAAATCACAATAATGGAGTAATTTTACACGTGAACAATATACATACACATGAATAAAATTCGTTGATGTGTACAAGTTTCATACATGTGAATAAATTGCATTCATGTCAATATACGTAACACACATATATTAGTTCACGAAAAGTCATATTTTTCCATATAATTGTTTCAATTATTGTTTTAAAATCACAATAATGGTCAATCTGTTATAACGAGTCCAAATAATAGTACTAATAAAAGTGTTCAATTAGTTTCCTTGTATTAATAATTATTTATTATATTGTCATAATGTCAATTATTGACTTTCCTAAAAGGGATACACACAAAATTCTATTTTTAATTCTTAGAAATGTAAATTGTATTTTAATTTCAATTAAAAAAGTAGATTGCTATTTTATTTTAAATTAAATATGGAAGGTTATTTTCGGTATATTTTAGATTTTTTACCAAACCCACTCATATCACAAATTACGTACACGTACAAACCCATTTTCCCAATAACAAATACAAAACACCTCATTTACTAAAATACTCTTTCTTAATTGACTTTTGTAACTATGGTAAAAACATATTTGAGAAATATATATATATATATATATATATTTATAAAGTTTCTTATTTATTTATTTGTTGCCATTTCAATTATAGAACTGACACTTCCAATAAAAAAATTGATGCTCCCAAAAACCTTCCAAATTAACTACTTTTAGAATCGTGCTTCCAGAAACGCTTGATTTCGAAGTGAAAACCAAACCTCCGACGAAGCTTACGTGCTACAATGTAGCTTTTAAGTTTTCTATTTATTTATGTATTGTTATTTCAATTATGGAATCGACGCTTCCAATAAAAAAAAGTTTTGATGCTTCCAAAACGCTTCTAAATTAACTACTTTTAGAATTGCACTTTCATGACCCTTTTTCACGCTCATAAACTTTTGATTCCAAAGCGAAAAGCAGACCTCCGATGAAGCTTACGTGCTATGTAGCTTTCAATTGATTTCTCTTGAGCTTGCTTGTTTACCCTTAAATACAAGATATATCTTTTGTCTTCTCCATCCAAATCATAACTTGTACACATTATCTTCAATCTATATGACAATCACAACGACGTGGTACACAACCTGAGTAACTTTCTAGTTGACCTTTCAGTTCCCCCCTCCCTTTCTGATATTACTCGATTTTAACGCTTTATAGTAAGCATTTATGCTTTCTATTCAA